>JAOBAT010088193.1:47290-62957 GCA_026413305.1 Hydrozoanthus tunicans
GGATGCTGCTGTTGCTGTTGCCGTTGCTGTTGCTGTTGCTGTTTCTATATTGCTGTTGCTGTTACATTTTGATCGTGCAATTACATTTTGCTCATGCTATTGCAGATGCTATTGCCTTTCCCTATGTTATCTTATATTGACACTGATATTACTGTCAAGACCTGTATCCAAGACGATAATACTTTTTCACTCGAAGTGCTTGTTGCAAATAGAAAATACATTGGATCGTGCCAAACTATAAGTACACTTCTGTGTGACTGCTTAAATCTAAACGTAACGAACAAAACAAAAGTTGTCATGCCCACACACAACGTGCATAACCTGTAACTGAGCAGAGCCGCACTTACTGTTAACAATGATATTGATTTCCGAGTGAGAACGCAGGTGTTCCTTGACAGCAAAACACTCGTATTTGCCGCTATCAGCCAACGCGATTTTATTTATCACCAGGCTAGACCACGCTTTGGTTGTTTTTTCAATGGTTCCTTTTCTCGTCTGCGCGCCGCTAAATTTCCAATGGAAGGAAACGTTTCGGAGTAAGCTTCCCCTATAGAAGGATGTGCAGTTCAATATCAGGCTCTTCCCAGTCTGTCTCACCACATTGGAAGTTGCGCCATCCGAGCTCTGAATCTCCACAACAAGAGCCGCGTGGAGCACACTAGCTGCAATTTTAAAATATACTTTTCAGAATACTTTTTGCTAATCTTTGGTTTTGTGTGATGTCTTGTGGATGGGCAGCTGCGAAGTCGTTTTGCTTTTAACTCATTTGCAAGCACAATATAAGAGCACAACACTACTAACCTAACATACCCTTGAGAAGAAAACATTTTTTGCAAAATAGTATTAACACAACGTTGCTTAGAAAACTTACCTCCTTCACCCTTCAAAATCAAATACAAAATCTTAAAATACAATAATTCTTGATATTTACAACGCTACTTCTTAAATCACAAACATTTTTGTTAATGTAGCCGTTCCATGAAAAGGATTGCTGTAGTTATTCAAAGACACTCATGAATTAATAATCTCACATTTTGACGAGCTTTTAAAACCCCTTCGAGTGAGTAATCTTAACGAGCGTGTTGAGATCAACAAGAGGATTTCCCATTGAGATATTTTTATTTTAGACGTATCTTAAATCCTAGCTCCTATACATTTTCTAAACTCGCTTAGGAGTTTAGGTGCAGCTGGAACAGATTTGATACACATTTTCTGTGCAACTCTTGAGTTTCCGGCTTTTATTTGTATATTCATAAACACTAACGGATATTGGCGCTGTTTATATAAATCTCAGCTAAACAATGTTATGCCATGGGAAAGTTACGACCGCGAATTTTTTAAATAGGTGCATCGAAATCACCCTATTTCTCGTACAAAACGATTTATTGGATTTCTATTCTATCATTTTCCTGTCAGTATCGTTGATATGGCAAGGAATTGTTGTTTGAAAGTGATATAAATTTTTTCAGACATTTGTTTAGTCTACCTAAACTGCTAAAATCGTGCACCACTAGCTTTGAATGAGAAAACGATAACTGGTTTCTGGAGAAAACACCTGTGTATGTGGACGAGTTCGTGAACACGTCCACATGCATACATACTGTGCCTCACAAAGGAGAAGAAGCAACAAGAAAGAGCTATTGACTCAAAGCCAAAAAGGTTTTGCAGGTACTAAATCGTTTTCCATTCAACGATATCGCTGTTTGAAACTCCAACAAAGCACGTGTTTTCAAAACATTCTTTCACTGAGTAAGAAAATATTTTGAAATCTTTACATTTGAGGCGCTCACTTGTTTTATCGACACATTCAACTTTGTGTATAAAGATTGTGACGCAACTGCGGCGTCAGACGAACAAAATAAAAGCGGCTTGAACAACACTTTTGCTTGAAAAAGCCCTCGCGCGTCACGAGCGACAAAAATGGAAATTATTTTAAACCGTTTGCTACTCTACTTTTTTCCAACAAAAACTTACCAATCTTTATTGATCTAAGTCTACATATGATCAACCGGATCAAAACTCTGAATTAAAAAGATGTCTAGAGTACACAGAAAATTGATATGAAAGGCTATAACTAATGCAAAAGGAAATTATTCTCTTTAGTTGCGTTTAAGGCAACATTATAATCAAACACTTTCCTTGACTTAATTTGAAAGACAATTATTTCAGTTCAAAAAATATTAACATAAAATAAAAACATCAAATTTAGGGACGTTTCTCCGGTTAGATGAAACAAGGAAAAAGAAAACGAATTTACAACGATACATGTAAAACAACTTTGTAGCCATACGGGCTGGAGACACCTGTTCTATTCAAGTCACACAAAATGAACTATATATATTCAAGTGACAATTTTGTTTAAAGGAACGGCGAAGGTAGATTTCTATGTTCAAATCTGTTCTGTAACGGGAAAGTATAAATGAAAGAAAAAAAACAGTTCCACCTACACAAATATATTTCACAACTAGGGGTAAATTAAATGATCACAACAACGATAACTTAATGAAGGAAATAATTGCCAAAATTATTACAACTTGGCAATGATTCTTTCCCTTCTATTGCTGTGCTAGATATTTAGAATTAATTTTCTGGAAGCACTTGTATCAAGAATCTAACTTCGTCTTTGGTTTTTGTCCGAGTCACTTGGCCCATCTCTGAAAACTTTTTTATGACAAAAAGATAAAAGTTGACTATTAAACACTTAAATTAGTTAATAATTTCTGTAATCAAAGTTGACTTACTTTTCATTAAAATCCACAGAGCTACTGTCAATGTTCCAGTGATGTGCCACATTCTCAAATGTTTGTGGAGGCGTTATCTACCTTGACTGAATCTAAAAAATAAATGTAAAATGTAACTCCAGCTCTTTCATTTCATGTAGTGAAACTGAAGTCTTCCACAATAGCAACAATGCAGCCGTGTCTTGGTCAAAGAACTTACATTAAGCAAATTCAAGCCATCCCATTGCTTCTGAAAGCTTTAAATGAGAGAGTCTATAGAAGTCTTGAGTTTCTAGCGTCAAAAGCCAATGACTTTCTATTGTGCGGCTTCCGTTTTTTTTTCATTGGGCCGCCATGGGGAGCCTTGCGATTTAACTGGTAGAGAGAGCGAGTTGTAATTACTGCTCTACCTGTAGGAGCTATATACACACTCTTGAAAAGAACCTGACTCCAACCCTCAAAGGTTTCAATCTATAAAGAACTTTTGTTCTTTGTCGCACGCTCAGGCATACCTTTCAAAATAGCTGAACGGTTGTCTGTCAAAACATTGCAGCCAGACGGCAGAGTCACGCTAAGATCTACAAGACTTAAAATACTTTTTTGCGAAACTTTATATCTGCAACGATAATCAGATAAAAAGGATAAGACGGATGAAAGATTAAAACGATTATTCACATTTTTGCTTTACCGACATTAATATGGATTAAACTAGTGCGTGTGCTTTTGTCTTGAAGGGTGGTTTTTGAAAAGTATATTTGTGTTTTGTTAGCTCTTGCATGACCCAAACAACTTTTTAAAATAAACTATCAGCGAAAGCATATTTGAGTTGTTAGTTTGGCAGCAAAGAAACGAAAGGGAAACGCCGAGTGTTTTTCGGTTATAAACGGAAAATCTGAACACACGGGTGGTTCCGAAAAATGTCAGTCTTCTCTGAATTAAACGGAAGAAAGGACTATTTTTCACCATTTTGTATTTACGTTTACCCACAAGTACAATTAAGTCCACGCCAACTAGTCCGGAATTACCAGAATAAAGCTTTTTAGACGTAATGACCAATAAATCATTCGAAAAGTCCATCAATACAGTGCAACAGAAACTTCTCTTTCAATGTTTTACAAAAGCGTTCTTTTGAAAACAAAACTTAAACAGCAACAAAACGGTTTTGTTAGCATGGTCCAAATCGCTTTAAGCAAACACTCAGAGTTTTGTTTTACAAACTGCTAATACCCCACTAGTGAATTCATAAAAGGGGTAGTATTTTAATGTAAAAGCAAGTTTGTCTGGCCATTAAGATGTTAAATTTAGAGCTTATTTGAATCAAACTTGTTTCTTGGCAAAAGAGTCGTCAAAACCTGTAACGCTACAGAACCACAGTTACAGTTCAGTAACTGCTGGCACAGCGACCTGAATAGTTTTTGCGGATTTAGCCATCAAACATTTTTAAAGTTTTAAAATTTGCATGTTTTGACTCAGAGACTGCTTGCTTCTTTTTGTTAAACGTTCTACTTTTAAAAATTTTTCTTTGTTCCGGATGTAAACATGTGAATGTTCATTCTGCTTGCTACCCGTATAAACTCATTCAGTATATGCCGGCAAGGCGGACCGGGTATTCTGTGAGAGCGAGAGAGAGAGAAGAATGGCTGGCTTGCGTGCTGGTTTAAGTTATTGTTATCGTGAAACACCCACTGGCAAGAAAATACTTCTTTACCACTTGATTTCTTGAAAAATATTGATTAGATGAACAGCGGTGACCAGATTTTAAAGCACTTTAAACGTTTGAGCAATTACAATAAAATTGTTTTGCTAGTCGAGGGGGAGGGGGTTGACTTCAATCACTATAAGCTATTTGCCGACCTTGCGGTATAAACGAGCTATTTATTAGTTCAAAATAATAATCCATTCTTGTAGTTGTTGTTGCTGTAGAAGCAAGCGACATACATAAAATTTTCCTTCGAGAAAAAAGTGACAAAGTCAACAAACACTGAGCTTGTTTAGACAAGGTGCTGTGATATAGGTGGCCTTTTCTTCAACATCACGCAAATCCTGAATAATGAAGTAATCTCGTACCCAGGCCCATTTAATTAAAAAACGGAAGAACCTTGGTTGAAAGTCATCTTCTCTGTATTAATAAATCATTAAGAAAATAGTTCTGTTGAAGAAAATGATTTTTGATTAAGGTTATTCTACGAACTGAGTATTGAATTCGTATTTTTATTATAATTAGTCTATGACGTTATTTCTACAACTACGACTCCTGTGACCAGCTGTTCGCCAAAAATCAAAAGGGGATTTCGTGTCTCACACAAATAATCCTTTAAACGCACAATGCGCTGATATGATGGACTGAACAACAGTTCCAAACTGTCGTCTGCAAATTTCGTGTAAGGTTAATTAGATTACGAACGTAAATAGCTGAAAAAACAATTTGGGCAAACGAGACAGGTACTGAATTGGTTCTCAAATTTGGTAACACAAACACAAATTGAGTTTAATTTTACGGAACCACGTATTAACAGGACTTTCAAAGATCCATTAAGGGAGTGTCTGAAAATCGCTTTGGCACTGCTTAACGTCCAAGGCGAGTTAAGATGTTAGACTCTAGTGAGTCTAAAACCCGGCGGTCCGGTATTTCTTAGGGGTTGTTAAAAGAAATCCTGTGTTAAAACAAGAGCCCGTCATGAAAAATCCCAAGCTATTGGACTGCTTGTAGTCCCCTATTTTAGCAAACGTGTTTATTGATAAGAAGCTAAGACAAAAATCCTTTGGCGAAACTCCAATTACGCGCGTGCCTTTATTCGCTGCATATCACGAAGGGGTAAGCGCCGACCCGCTAGCTATACCCAGGGAAAATTTGATATTTTTCAGGGTGGTTTCAAAACTGAGAGGTATTTTTTAGGGTGGAAAATTTTTATCCCTTGGTATTTTTTAGGGTATTTTGGAGACTTTTCTCACTGTTATCCCTACCCTTTTTACCCCGAAGTACCCTCCCCCCGGGTCTAACACCTCTCGAAGGCCATTGATTTTGTGAGGTAAAGAAAATACGAAATTCTTGACATGCGAAGATTCAGGCGACGCACTATAAACCCTACTTCTTAGATCTTCAACTGCCTAATCAGAGCCGTTTTATTTATCCAGAGGAAGGTAGAAAAGCCAACTTCGCACCTTTCAACTAGCCATACTGAACAACGCGTAGACGAACTGTCCAAAGCGGAGCCTAGCTAGTTTACCCCTAATTTCAACTGATACAAACAAGGCTCGTCGCCAAAGTGAGGCGACTTTAGAAACTAAAAATCTCAGGCCAGTATATATAAAACTGTTTCTTTGTAATCTAAGCTGTGAGTAGTATGTCCCTTCACAAGATTGTAATGTTAGTATTAAAAACCATCATTAACGCCATAGGTGATTATGACTTTAGTAACAACCTGTCGTTTGTTTAGCAACTGGGTTTTTTGGCCAACAGTTTGGCGGACTTGCGAGTGGCGAAAAGAAGGCTTTTTAGCAAGTAGAAAGGATTAGCTACAATACAATAACTAAAAATGAGCAGATTTACCAGCGACAATGAAATCCTGTTGACTGAAAAGAACCGGTCTTGCGGTCGAACTGTGTTGCTTGTAATTTCTGAATCTGGCCAACAATTCGAATTGCTGCCACAGAGTTCTGCGTGATCAATCTTCAAAGCCGGGTTGCCCGGGTAGAAAATTCTACTGATTTTAGAACTTGGTGCGTTTTCTTGCAGCGATTGCAACGGATCGCTTGTGCCTACTGAAACTCGCAACTCGTGACTTAGAATCTCACAGCTGGTGTCTTAGAATCTCGCACGGCCAAGTCTGTATTCACACTGCCTCGGTTTTAAATACTTTCTCCTGGCTACGGGCCAGCAGACTAACATGACAAACTGTATTTGTTACTGAGATAGAAAACACAAAACAGTTACTTTTCATCAGCAGGATGTCTAAACTGTGTGCAATTCCACAAATGGTTTCAGCTTCATTAAATTCGACTGATAACAGTTTCCGATTTAACTAATCAATCATTTCTCAAATTCAAGGATTTTTGGCGCAAAGACAGCTTCAATTTTGAATACTTTGGCAGAACAAAAGCTTAACTCTCGATTCATATTGAGCACGACAGGTGTTTGCCGGCCGAGAGGTCCGTATCTTGAAAACTTTGGCAGAGTCAGTTCTTGTCAGAGGCCGGAGTACAAATTTCCATACTACGGATCTCCTGGAAAAACCAGTTGTTTTTATTTTTCTCCGAATTTTCGAGTTACTTTTTGAAAATAAGACGTATGCTCGGACGGGCCACGGCCAACATCGTTAAGTTCCGCCCGCTCTCGGGAACCAATCAGATTGTGGGATTTGTTTCATCTTTCTTCTATTGACAATTTATTTTTCTGTCTCTAGATGTTTGAAAGAATATCAGTTCGATGGCAAATGGCTGTGGCGCTATTTCTTTGAGATATCTAACGTTTTTCTTTGCTTTGTGTCGTTTGTTTCTGGATCTTTGTCCGGCAGAATGAATCTTTTAATTTCACGGACTTTCTCGGTCATGACTGGTAACGAATTGCGCACGCAAGTATTTCTGGTGTTGAAATTGTCAATCGAAGTAAGTCTTTTTTCTAGATCAGTGATTGAACCAGGCCAGAATGGTGTGGGTAGCAAGAGTTGGCAGAAATTTTGACAGATCTTGTTAGACTCTTTTTAATAGACCATCTCCATTAAAGCGATGGCCGTCATCAAAGCTTTTGTCAGTAGTTAAGGAGCGCGCGAGTCCCCAAACTTATAAGGCAGGAGCTTTTCCTCCGGCACCTTTTTACCCATGTCTCGAGGTCTCGTTTTTTTCTTCCACCTCGCAGTCTCGAATTTTCTCACAAAATGGCTCGCATTCTCGGCATTTCCAGCAGAGCTCGAAATTCCTATTTTGCTTGAAATTTGTTTGTTGCCTCGGTATTTTAAGATTTTTCGTACGTGTCAGTTTCAAAGTCTCGGGCTAGGCTTTTATCTTAATGAGCTAATGGTCTCAGCATCTCGGATAGTCGGATTTACCATTCGCTATCTGTATGATATATACTTGATACAGTTAATCATTTTATAATTGTTCTAGAAACAAAAGAAGTCTTTGGCGTACTTTTCCCATTTTCTCACTCAAATGCTTGTTCCTGCAACGGTGAAAGGAACAAGCTGAAGCACTGAATATTAAATCGTGAAAGTTTTGGCGCGAATTCCATATACGTCGTTCCATGCCGGAATCGCGCACGAGACTTTCTAATTTGCTACAAGAAAAAAGTTTAGCCAACCAGAGAAAAAGGAAGCAACGATCGAAGCGACGTCGCGCGATTGTTTATATTAAACGCTGAGCTTTCCATTTGTTTGTCTTTTCAAGCAAGATGCCTTCGCTTGTGGAGTTCTCTGCTCTTTAAAAAGAGTTCCATGGCGGCTTGACACTTAAATTTCCAGCCATTCTCGACAAGATTAAAAAAGAGAATGTCCTTTGTTTTTGATTATGGGGATTCCTCTCTTTGCAAGAGAGTTCTATACATAACATTTTTGCAAAAAGGTATTTTTAACTGTAAGGCCTGGTTCCGCTTGTAATCATGATTATATACCGTATTTGTGCCATGTCGGATTTATCGTGCAGTAGGCGTAACGAGCTTTATCAATCTAAGCTTTTTTCGTCGCAGTTGGCAATCGTCGCGGAATTTTATAAAACTTGACCCATAAATACTTTTCAAAACACCCCCAAAATACGCAGAATCGGCATTCCAGCCAGTGTAGTTTATCAAATTTTCCCAGGGGAGCATGCCCCCGGATCCCTAGAGGTTCGAGTCTTCGGCGCTCGCTGAAACCTTCTCTGCCAGCCGGTACACTGCAACTGGGCTCCCGCAAGCCCTCCTATGCAATACTTACGATGTGTAAGCACTAGAAGAAAGAAAAATGCTGTCCACTAAACTACATTCTGCTGTCATTCCCCTGTCACCCTTGACTACAATGCGTGTACTATCATAATGTCCAGACTAAAAGCCGCATCGTTTATGGGTCGGGCCTCTGTCGGAAAGGAATCCAGAACTATATGCCTTGTGCTCATGTTTCACAAGATTTGAAAATTTCGTGCGTTTGGTGGTATACTACCACTGTTTTCTACCCCAGAATGTTTCTAAGACTTAAAAATACCGAAATCAATTTTAACTGTTTCCAAACACAAAGATTAATGTTCGACAGACACGTTAGCCGTAACGAAAAAAAAATAAGCGTTAGCCGTAAAAGAGCCAAAATATTAACCATTAGCCGTACAAGATACTACCCCATTGAGACCCTCAGAAAATACGACACATGTGGGACTTCAATTAAAGCTTGCTCATATACAACCACGTGGTTACTACTAGTTATATAAACATGAGCACAGGTAGCCCAAGCTATGCTTGTGACGCTATTGTAGTATATATATAAAGCAAATGTATGGGATTTTAAAGTTTGCTTCGAAACGTTTTTGATATGAAATAAATATATTTGAGTACCTCAACATCCTTGAGTTTTTGTATTTTCCGTCTTTCTGTGCTGTTTTAGGTTGGTTTTTTGGTGAATAATTGACGAGAGAGGCGAGCGGGGAAGGAAAACGAAAAGAAGACAAGGTTGAGCAAGCGAACTTGACACCCGCAACACGATTTATAACTAGTGTGTTAGTGAATATTCTGTACTCAATTCGTACTTTGACTTCGTCTAGAGAATGAAAAGTAGTGCTGGTGTCAAGTTCGAATAATGGCCGAACTGTATGCAAAAACACTGAAAATTTGCTTGTACATGCAGTGACGCCGTCACTTGAAAACATTAAATGATAATATCTCGAGAGCCATAAAAGATTCCGACAAAATGTTTCCACCCCTTTTCTTTATTTATCAAGCCCTATTCACTGAAGTAGCAACAAATTTCTTGTCATAGGCAACTTTAAAATTGAAAGGAAAAGACTACAGCTGAAGATTTGCAGTGTATTTTACTGTCGGATATGAAGAGTATAGAAGACTCAAACATTTGATTTCAAGACGTCCTGTGCTTGAAAAGCATGCACTTCAAAAAAAAAAGTGCCACCACGCCAGCATTCACATTCGGTGAGTGTGCTTAGCTCGTCCTCTTGAAGCACTCGAACCACCAGCGGCAGAAGGGCGCCAACCGGCATCTGTTTTTGAGTGTGCTCCTCTCCCGCCGCCACGCCCTCCTCTCTTTCCTGGCCCGGGCTGATCTTCATGTCTGTTTCCTCCTGTGGTAAAGAGAAAAAAAACAAAGGCGATATGTTTGTTCAAAGCCCTTGTCAAGCTTGTTGTTTTAACTTCCACATGAAAAGTAGAACCCTTTAATAATAGAAATTTTCGAAAACAAAACCTTTTCTCGCCTTTCCTGTTATACTTTTTGGACTTGAAGCGTGCAATGATGACCTAGCAGGAGGCATATGAAGTAGCATGAGGCATGAAGCAGAGACAATCTTTTTTGTCTCGAAAAATTCAATTCTGGCTACAATAGTCATTGTTATAACTTTAACCAAAGGGTTATTCCCTTGAAATTGTTTAAATTAAACATTTTATGACATTTTTTAACAGAAACAACATAACTCACTGCTGCCACGTCACAGGTTGTCAAAATTTACATTCTATTCTTTGCTTGTTTAAAAAACATACTTAGACGTGGAAATTTTCTTTGGTTATTCGAATTTTGAGTTCACAGATAACAACAGTTTTAATCCAAAAAATAAAAAAATAAGCTTGATAGGGACTTTAAGGATAGTCGCATATTAATCTCTTATAATTTCGTAACACATGGATCTCGATACGAACATGAACAACTTAAAAGGTAAACTTAAAAACAAGTCAGACAAAAAATATTGGTCAAAGAAAACACAAAGGCAGGCGGTTCATTTGTGATTATTGCAAAAGCACAGCTTAACTAAGCTGTAATAAGTTTAAAACATGGGTACATTTCTATGTAGGAAGAAAGCTCAAAATGTTGCAGCATTAGAACAAAAACCAGCATTGGTAGTAAAGATGCTTCTTTGATGGGAACGTATCCGAGTTAGTTTCTAAAGAGAAAAGGCACAGTGTTTCAAAGGTCGATTTACCCTAACCAAGGGTTGAATTTGTAACCTAAGCTATCGTCTCCAGCCTTACAGAGACTTATTTGAGCTGTGATTTCGGAACTGAAAAGTTTTTCCCTGTAAAATCTAAACAGCATTTTATTAGAACCGTTAGCTTTTCGTTAAAGAAGAAATTATTGCTTAAGGTCATTTCACAGTTTTGCATTGCGCATCTTTACTGCGCATAATAGAATCTTTAAACTGGTTACACTTTTTTATCATATTCTGGTGAATGTTGGGCTCTCGAAGACATATCAAAAAAACTAATGCAAAAAATAGTTTTCTTCATAATATATGGAGCTTTTTATTTACTCGTCCCAGTCTCCCCTCGGAAATGGGGAAAACAGCACATGTTTTGCCGGTTTTCCAAGACCTTCTCCTAAACAAGCACGGGTACCCCAGAATTTGTTTTCTTCAATCAATCATATTTCAACAGGAGCCTTTGAAGAGAAAAGATAGGGAAAATCTGAGTGTTGCAAATACGGAAAAAATATGAAAATCACAGACGAGAGTATACTGCTTCTTTCGGTACGAGAACCATAGCAACAACAAAAGCCCATAAAAATTCCTCCTTATCAAAAATGTTTTTGCTAAAAATCACAAGAAAATTATTCTTATAGTCCAGAAGAACTCTTTACGTTACCTTCCTTTACTTTTTCTTATGTTCCTTGATGTTTTCTTGGTTGGCAACATGCGGAAACTATAGTTTTAACTTCAAGCTTACAATAAAAGAAAATTAGCCCAGGACGGGATGTTTGTGCCAATCATATTTCAAAAGTAAACACAGGCACCCTCTTTTTTATTCCATTTTTGGAGTTAACATATAATCATTAACAAATGGCGAAAGTTTGACAAAAATCTGACTGTAGGTAGAATGACCTTAAGGCCAGGGTTAAAGTTAACCAGCCTTTGAACATATATTGAGGGACAACACTGGGCAGCGCAAATGGACAATTAGTTGTTCAAAACCTGTAATATGTTGCTGCGTGTACAGCTTCATCACATGATAACAACCATGTCTGTAGACCTCGAGAGCAATTAGTAACAATGACAGAATAAGAAACCTCGACAACACTGTTTCACTCAATTTAAGGATTGCGGGATGGTCATAAGAAAAGAGATCATTAGGGAAAGAGAGAGTGAAGGCAGGCTGGAAATCCTCGAGAAAGGGTAAAACCCTGGACACTTTATCAATTCTTGTACAAAAACTGACCTCCCCCCCCCCTACATACTACATACTTTCATTAGCAAAAACTTACTTTTTACATTGTGGAAGCCTAAGATTTTGTTAACAGTTTAAACCTTGGTAAAAGAGGAACGAAAAATGAGGTATGTCCCAAGTCTTTTTGACCACGATTGTTGGTTAGTGGCACGTGATAGGACACAACGACGGAAAAAAAATCAAGGCTTAATGCGTGACTAATGGCGAAGGATTAGGTAACAGTGAAGGAGATGCCCATAAATCTAGTTACAAAGCCCTATCGGCTTTGTTATTAGCTGCAAACAAAAAAAAAGACAACAAGTAGAAAATGTGATCTTACTGTGATGGACGCTTGTTGCATCACAAACAAGCTTGTTGTCATGTGTCCAATCGATCCAGTCCTTCCAACAGCTACTACCCCTTAAGGTGTCCGAGTTACCAACGATGATCACCGCTCTCCTGGCACGAGTCAGCAGAACATTTAATCTCCGAGGATCGTCAAGAAAGCCTGTGTAGCAATGTTCGTTGCATCTCACGGCTGAAAAGACAATGACGTCACGTTCCTGGCCCTGAAAGCCATCCACTGTTCTAACTGCTATATCGCCCAGTCCACTAAGCATCTGTTTAAGTTTGATAACCTGCTCTTTGTATGGCGATACTACCCCTATTGTCTGCACTGTGGCATCCTTTTCTGCCAATAGCCGCTGGACTATGTTTGTGACTTCTTTCGCTTCATGCTCGTTAACTTTAGAAGATCCTCTGGATTTTTCGAGGCACTCACTCGGCGTTCTAACAAACGCTACTGGTTTGTTAGGGTCGGGGAAACAAAAGCCCTTCGGAGCCTGTCGTTCAGATGGAGAAACTCCACTCTTCAGCAGCCCCTGGTAGAATTGCTGAGACGGAAACTCGGCGATGGCCGGGTGCATGCGATACTGTGTATCAAGTAAGTGGCTTGCTGTCCCCGATGATTGCAGGCGCATAAACAACGAAACGTTAAGCTCCATTGCCAGTTTGCATTGCACCAAGGAAGGAAGCTGTTTATCGTCGCCTTTGAGAAGAAAGTTGTTTATTTATGTTTTAAAAAAGGCTGTTTTTTAAATATGACAGTTCTTAAGGTGCCTCTAAACTCTCAATTAAAGCATGTTCTAAAACTACTGTTACAGTAAAAGTAACGGTTAACAAATGGTTGTAGTAGTTATTAGAGTAACAATAATGGTAATGGTTAAAGATAAGTAAAATGATGCATTTATATAGCGTCCTTCCCATATTCCATATTCCCATATGGATATCTTAGAGGCGTTTTACAATAATCAGTGTTACCTTCCTTACCCCCCTCGTCCCCGATGGAACGGAAGCATACAAATGAGCACAGTTTACATGCGCTTCAAAACAGTACATGTGTTTGCTGGTACCCATTTTTCCAACCACGAAAGGATGGAAAGCTGAGTGAACTTTAGCGGTAAAAAGTCACCAAAATATTCAACCGGCAACGATTACGGGAATCGAACCGGAGTCCTCAGGATGGAGAGGCAACAACAACAACAACAACAAGAACATCATTTATTTGCATTTAAGCCTTGTCTTAAGTGCAAAGATCTTAATTACCACTGCGCCATATGGAAACGGTAGAACTAGTTGTTTAAACAATACATTATTACTGTTTTTAAAGAAATTACTGTATTCAGTTCAGTTAATTTATGTGAAGTGTAGAATGTGACTACGAACATTACTTATATTACACATCGGTATAGCTGTAAGCGAAGTCAAGGTTATCATGAAAACGAATCGTAAATATCGACGAGACTCTGTGATTAAACCAAGCTCAAGTGTCAAGTTTATTCTAACCTACAAGCACGAGCTGCTGAGCTCCTCGCGAGAGAGGGACTAGAACCGAGGGCTCTGTCGCCTGAGTTGCCTCGTCCACTAGTACGCGTTTGAACACGTGACCATCGAGTAAGGTCGAGCCGGCGCCAATACAAGTTGTACAAACAACCCTGGCAGCGGAGACGATCTTCTTTGTAATCCTTGGGTCCATCTTGTCACTTCTTTTCTTTTTTCCATCGACCTCTTTGTTGTACCTGATTTTTTCAAAACGAGCCACAATGGTCAACACAAAACAAGAAAACAACAATTTTCATGGCTTTAATTGAAAAACATCGAAAGCAGACACATCAGCTTTTAAAATATTATGTGGTTTGTTATTGAACAACGCTCTGTGAGATTTCAGTCTGCAATCTTAAGACCAAAGTTTCTTGTTTAACTGAGTTAAAAAAGGCTGTTTAGAAAGGTTTCTTTATGACTCGACTTAGCCAGTATCAAGAGAAATGTATACAGCTGACCTGAGCCCACAGAGTTAGGGACTCGACTTAGCCAGTTTCAAAGAAAAATGTAAACAGCTCACTTGAGCCGCGAGGGATTTAACGTAACTAATATCGAGGGAGGTTGGTGCAACTCGCCTGCGTCAACAAAGCAAGGAATCCCACCTAACTAATACCCAGAGAGACATGTAAAGCTCAGCCCAATCCAAATGCTAGAGACTCTGCATAGTTTCCAAAGAAATCTGTAGCTAACCTGAGTTCAAAGGGACTTCAAGTTTTTAATATCAAGAAAGCTCACGTCTTGTCCTTCAGTGGCATATGTGTGAATACAACATATAGATTCAAGTGGGGCTTTACCACTGTAACAAGGTATAATCATAGTTTGGCTGATCTACACCATCAACAAAGAACCCCATAAACCCACACAAAGAAAAGAGAAAAAAGTTCGGTTTGACCTCTTCGTCGCTCTAACCAACTGAGCTACGGAATCCGCTGGGAATTTGATCGTGGAACTTTAAGAACAGTAGAGCTTGGTCCGAGCCTAGAGCTCACCAGAGCTGAAAAAATTTGGATTTCCACGATACCAATACCAAAAAAGGTTTGTACAGTGAATGTTTAAGAGTTTTATGGATGCAATAGTAGGAAAAACGTGAACAGCTCACCTGAACTCAAGGGTTAGGGGTTCCATATTACTTGTTGCTCGCCAGCCTGTGCTGCCTATCCGAAGTACTTCGTTACACTGGACTCCATGCTAGTAAGGGAAAAAGTACATTGTTAAATATCTAGTTTTATACCAAAAATCCTAAAACACTTGAAAGATATTAGATTCATGAGCAACACTACCGAACTTTTTTTCTTTATCAAGAAATCCTACTTTCTGATAACTGAATTGATTCATATGAGCATTGATCTTGGAATTCAGAGAAACACTTAATATTGATAATAATAATAATACATTTTTATTACTTTCAGTATAACAATAGGCTACCCTAATTTAATGTGCCTATTACATGAGATTTTTTATTACTTACTTAGTTAGATCTTGCGAAATGAGGAATAGCGGTGAAAATATTTTGTCAAAATCCGTTATGGTTCCCGAGGTTAAAACATTGTTTTCAGATTGTATTTTACTCGAAATCTGCTGCCAATCCATAACCTTTGGACAAAATTATTTATTTACTTATTTATTTATTTATTTATTTATTTATTTATTTATCTATTTATCTATTTATCTATTTATCTATTTATCTATTTATCTATTTATTTATTTATTTATTTATTTATTTATTTATTTATTTATTTATTTATTT
>JAOBAT010088194.1:0-10345 GCA_026413305.1 Hydrozoanthus tunicans
ACACGGGAGGAAACAGCTGAGCTAACGGCCTCGCGAGACTTTTTGCTCAGCCGTTTCCTCTCGTGTGCACCGGGCTTAAGGTTAGTTTACAAAACGTGCAAGATGAGCACTAATGGAGCCGCCACCAGCGATGTAATCCGTGACATAACAATGGCAAATTGCAGTTTGTTGTCGAAAAAATGTAAGCTTTTTGTTTAGCTGCTCAGTAAGAAAACTTTTATTTGTTCTAATGGATAGTTTCACCAATAATGCAATCAATAAAACAGTCCGAACAAGGCAACAGAGTTGATTCTTTTGACAGTTTGCTGTTGTGACGTCAGTCGTCAATGTAACATGGCCGCCTCCATGGGATTAGTTGTTGCTTTCTTTACTTAGCTTTGCAGAATATTCATTAAAAATTGTTTTATTTGTTATCCTAAATTGATGATTTTAATACACATCTAAAATAATTTTGGAGTGCAGGTTTTCTTTAACTTTGTTAAAAAAAGTCAAAAGGTAACTTGTTAAAAGTAATGACTTTGACTTTCCTCCAAAAGGAAGCCTTTCTGCCACGCTACCATTACCAAGCCTGCGCAGCTAGTCGGGATTGCGGTTTAGGCCAGGACCAAAAAATCTTGAATCTTATTAAAAAACACTATGGAAACTTAATTTTGAAAATTCATTTCATAACTAGCTTCAAGAATGGAGTACCAGTAGTTAGTAAAGAAGCAAAAGCACAGTTTAGCAACTCCTGGGGTAACATGTGCTTCGACGTGGACGAAAATCTTTGCCTCCACCCCACGCAAAGGTTTATTTTCGTGCAAAGAGTTACTTAACCAAGTCCTTTAGTTATTGATTAACTGAAAATATTGTCTTGTATGCAGGCTTTAAGAGAGGAGCTGCAGCGACACCGTGGCTCCACTGTTGGTACTGCCAAGTTTGTGGGCGATTCGGAACGCACTCGATTCCTTGAAGAGGAGTTGGAAAGGTAATAGTTAACAATTGATACTCTTTGTTTTGAATAAAAACACTTTATTTGCAGTTTGTCGAATAGGTTAACTCTGTGGCTGACTTTCTCAACAGACGCTTACTATCCCTGGAGGAAGCCTTTCATCCGTCTTGGTACATATGGACCATTATAGCTCAATGTTGTTAGTTGTTGGTAGCGTGATCCTCCACTATGTAATTTCTATTGTTTAAACTGTGTTTAGGTAACTACAAAAAGATAGTTAGATTGGATAACGATATTTAATAGAAACCAAGGGAGGGAAAAGAGGTGAGGAAAAGAGAGGTTCATAGTAAGAGAGCTTAGGCTGCATGTAAACTGCCGATTATATTATGACTAAGTTTGATAGCCCAAGTTGATCTCCTTTTTAAGTTTCGCATTTTGTCATGAGAAATTAGACAAATGTTTTTTTCTTCTTTTTTTTCAGTAGCCGTAGCTCTTGTGAGACATACAAACAATGCGTTTCATCAGCAGCTGCTCAGTTGAAAAGCCTTTATAAGGCAGGAGCTATGTCGAACAGTCAATCCAGTCAGTACGAACGCTGGATCAAATCTCTGGAACAATTCAAGGGAAAATCCGTCTCCACCAAAGCTTTGAACGCTCAGAATCAGTGTAATGTAATCGAACAGTTAAAGCGGGATTTGAACAAGGTTTGGAATCTTGACATATGTTCTTCTCTTAAAACTCGGCCATAAACAGCGAAGGGAGACTTAGGGCCTAATTTGTAGTTCATTATCAGAATCTGTTTTACCTGAACTATATAATGAAGACTTTGTGTTTAAACCTGTTTTCCCAGGACTTACAGCAAAAGAAGATCTAGTTTTTATTCCTATATAAAAGCTTCTTTCCCAGAATGGAGACTAAATGAAGAATTAGTATTTGATTTCTGATTAGGACCTCTTTCCCTAGAGCTGACAATGTCAAGGAAACCCATTATTTAATACCAGATAAAAATCCGAGACTACAGAGGAGAAGGATTTAGTTCCTGATAAATACTTGTTTTTCTCTACAGTATAAGGAAGATCTGGCGAGTGATGAAGAAATTTTTGCTGAGAAAGCTAAGGAAATCAATGGACTCACAGACCATATAAGGGAACTACAAGAGGAAAACAGTCAGTTAAACCAGCATCTAAGTGATGCAATTATTCGCCTCAAGAGACAGGACGATCAGTTGTTCCAATTACAGCTTCAGTTGAACCAACATCTGCTGGGGAGACACAGCCGCGTTGTTACTCAGGGTAAAGCTAAAGCTTAACCCTTTTATTCTTATCTAAGACCCTCAATACCAAAGTCAGCTGTTAGACTTTGTTAATCGCGCCTTTGATCATCTACATATGGAAAGGGCGCTCTATAAATGATTTTAAAACATGTTTTTATTATTATTAAGAATCTCGATAGCTTATGATGGATGATCAAAATAACATTTTCTCAAAACCAATGAGCTTGTTTTATACTTGCACTGTTTTACTGTTCCATATTCAAATGGAAGAGTAAGGAAAAAGTTGATTTGGTTAACTTTCCAAGAGGGCAAGGATTAACTGACCAAACGAAGCTTGTTGATGAATTCGATTAAGTGTCCCTTTTCTTCGTCGTCATTATGATAATCAGCAGATCACTCTAAATGGTTTAAAAAGTGCAATTAGTGTCTCGTCAGATATAAACTTTAAATATTTGTTTTTGTAAATAAGGTGAGAGGTTGGTGTTGGACTCATCAACGCAGCAGTTGATTAACAATGAGCCTCCCCGCAGAGGCCGAGCATTTTCTGAACCTATGGAAATGGCTGATGAGAAACCAAATCAGGAACGACAACTTTACACCAGCCCACCCGCTATGGTAAGTCTTTTGTTCCCTGACCTTGATAGGTGTATATGTTCTTTAGCATGTTAGAGCAGAAACAACCCACAGCGGCCCACCCATCGTGGTAAGCTTTTTGTTCCATACCCTGGATGAGATGTGTGTATCGTAGCACATTAGGACAGATACAATTTATATTTGTCCACCCGCTGAATTAAGCCTTGTTATTCCTGCCCTTGATCAGATGTACATTAACATATTATAGCAGAGAATGTAACTCTAATCTATCCGTTATGATAAGCCGTTTGCCATTGATCTAATTCAATTTGTAATTCGCACGTCGAGGTTTGAATTCATCGGCAAATGATAGGATAGCGCTAACAAATGACTCTAGAATTTGAACTTCAGTTAATACAACTTTTATTTTTTTTCGTTTGTTTATATTTGAATTATGTGTGCATTTAATGTCTCCATAAGTGTGTTTATGTGCGAAACATTGAAAAGCTTTTCCTAAGCAGTGAACTTCCTTCCCTAATTCAAACCTTATTTACCCTTGAAACCAGGTTACCATGGAGCGCATTATTGAGGGTTTCCGAGCCCGCAGTCAACTGCTTGTCAGTCAGCACGAAGAAGAAGATGAGGTGCTGCAGACTTTGTCGGATACCAGCGAGAGTGAAGTTGAAGATGAAGAAGAGAAACCTGATAGCAGGTACAATTTTTCTCATTCGTCCTTGTGGTATTCTTTCCGTTAACAATAAGGAGCATTTTTTTTAACCCTTTTTATTAGATGTTAACTACTAGTTGCCGGTTTTCTTGCAGAGTTTTGGGTAAAACATGGAACGCTGGCGCAAAGAAAACAAAAAATAGCAGTATCCCTGTAATTAATGGTAAAAGTAAAAAAGAAAAAGATCAAGTTAAATGTAAGGTAAAGTAATTTGAACCATTAACTTACAACAAGCGCTATGAAAAATATTTGAAGATTGTTTTGAGTAGCAGAGATTTGAGTGTGATTTTTACGGCAGGTATTTGTGAGTTTTCCTTTGAAATAAACAATAAGTTAATGATTGGTTAGAATGATGGAAGAGGATTGACCAAATAAAAAAATATACGTATAAATGAACAGTTGGAAGTTCAAAATGATCGATCAAAAAATTGAGGTGGATGGAAAGAGGGTGAAAAGGGAAGATATTTTGGCGGACGAACAAGTGAATGAATGGATAGATAAGTGGAGGATTGTGTTGACAAATGGTTGGATGGAGGGACGGATGGACTGGGCACGGGCTGGTGGTTGGGTTGGTGGATACTTTGGTGAATAGTTATGTGTAGGGATCTGTACAGAGGGAGTAAAGGATTACTGAACCAATAGTTGAAGGGCTTGATGAAAGGACATGTGCAGGTTGTGGAAGGGCGCAATGGATGATTGTTATGGTTACTAAGGCCCTGTTTACACGATGTGGGCCTTGCTGTACTAGTAGGGATATCCCTACCAACAGGGTTAAAAAGTAGCGTCAGTTTACATGGGGAAGGCTGGCCCTTTAGAGCTGAGTGAAGTAGTAGCGTGGTTCGGTTCCTTGAAAATGGTGGTTACAAAACGCTGATTTACGTAAGGAAGATGCAAATGACTGTTCAAGCTTTCTTGTGTAAAAACTGCAAAATTTTGTAAGTTTCGCAGGTCTTGGTATCACTTAGTCTCGCTGAAAGTCAGCCCTAGTAGTAGGGTCAGCCCTAGTAGTAGGGTCAGCCCTAGTGCGAGCTTTTACTTGCAGCCCAAGCAAGCCCGTAGGATAGCCCTAGTACTAGGGTTCCTCTACCTTGCGTGTAAATGAAATGGCAAAACACAATAGACAACGGGTACTCTACTAGTCGGGCTTGCTCTAGCAGTCAGGCTATCTTTCCCCATGCAAACAGAGCCTAAAACAGGGATTCAACTGCCAAGCATATCTCACTAAGCTCACGAAGTATCAATTTACCCGCTGATAAATGTTCTGACTTACCTGTTGCTTTTGGACTACTATGAGCTGTTGAAACGTTTACAGAGTTTGCTGAATCAGAGGCTGCAACCTAAACGGAAGGAGACAGCAAATGAAGTGAAAAGCGATGCTATTGAGGAGCTGAGACACAGCACTCGAGTTATCAAGAAAGAGGTTGAAGAGTCGGAGCTTAGACTACACGATGCGCGACAGAAGCTCAGAGATCTCACCATGAGTGTCAGGCAAGCATAGCTATTATTGTGTTGCCCTGGGTGCTATCAAACTTATTCACCCTCCCCTTCCTCCACCTTATTCTCTGCCGACAAACTTCGTCACCGAGAACAGAAATCGTCACGAAAGCTGTTTTTTCTAGACAGGGTTTTTAGTACTATAAACATGTGGCCGTCTCCACTGTACTGGCCCTGTTTAAATTCCCAAAAAGAGGCTTCTTGAAGCCTTCATTCGTGGCTGTTTTAGGATGCTTGTACGCTCCCGGCGTTCGTAATCTTGAACCGGTAAATTACCCGAGAAAGGCTGGGAAGGAGTTCGTTTACCGGCCAGATGACGTCATGTGTTTGGTCAGCAATGCTGTGCCAAACATGCATCCCAGAAAACGTGGATGAAAAAAGGCGTTCTTCAACATCAGTCAATTCGGATACGTTGTTTAGTTGATAAAGTATGTTTTTGGTCTAGTTTAAAAAGCGCATTACATAGCTGTGACGTCACTTTTAATTCGACCTAGCGCAGCACCAAAAATGATAAAAAAAAAAGAAACCAAGCCCATTTCTCGACTTGTCAGCTGACAGTGCCCCGAGTAATAAGCTAAAGAGTTTTGTCAATTTTTGCTCCACGGTGTTTAGATCAAACTGTTGAGTTAAATTGAGTCCCTTACATTTTTTGTTTTGTGTAATCCTTACAGATTTAAAGAGGAGCTTGCGAATGAGTTGGCAAAGAGTGAGAAGGAAGCTAAAGAGATGAAAAAGCAATATAACGAAAAGATCAGAGTTATGAAATCAGAAGTGGAGAAGGCCAAAAGAGACCTGGAAGAGACCAAAAAAGCTCTTGAAGAAGTTGAGTCCAAAGCAAACTTAGAGGTATCTGAAAAACAAAAGCTGGAGAACGAGTACAAGAAAAAACTTCACTCCGTGGAAGCGAAGTTACAGGCGTTGAAAAGGAAACAAAAGGTACCGCAATTTACCTTGTCATGAATCGTAACAGTTCGATAACACCCTTTCAATTTAGGGAAGCTTGTTTATGTGAAGTCGTAGGCATAAGAGGTTTACAGCCAAGTTGAGTACACTTAAATATAACCATAGACCCTAAATAAGCTTAAGATATTGAATGGCTTTTGGAAACGTTTTTCTCACAACAAATTAAAAACTGTACTGTTTTTCTTTTTACTCGAAGAGAAAGGGGAGGCAAATGCAGGACTTGGGCAGCTAAGAGTGATACTCAAAAAGGCAAATATTAGCGTTTCGCAAACTTATTGTTTCATTGCGCCGGCGCTTATCTCTGTTCTGTATAGTGAGGTATTTTCGGGGTAAGTGCTTTGACTACCTCTCGACGGTACACTAATCCGTTGCAAGGAAGACATCCCCAGAAGCTGTTACTAGTTTACATTGTCGAGTTGACTGGAACAAAACTGGTCAAGTGTCGTGCTGAATGTTGCAACAAAGTGGTCTGGCCAGGGGTCAAACTCACAACTCTAGGATTATTAGTCAAATACACTTAATACTTGGCTACTGTGTTAAAGGGAACTCTTGCACTCCAAAATTATTTCTTAAAAAACATCAGTTAGGGATTCAAAAAATTGCACTTTCTTTATTGATTGATATTAATAATCTGCAATAATGAGTAAAGAAAGCATTAGTTAATCCCACTGAGACCGCCATGTTGTACTGACGTCTGATTTTACAACGTGGAACAGTTCGAACAAGACAATAGAGCTGATTCTCTTGACAGTTTCGCGTTGTGATGTCAGACGTCAGTGCAACATGACAACCTTTGACTAGTGTTTTTTATTCATTTTTGCAAAAAATCAGTAAATGAATTGTTTTAGAAAGTTAATTTTTGAAATCCCTAACTGATGTTTTTGAGCATATAAGAAAATAAATTTGAGTGCAGATTCCCTTTTACAAGGCTTCCGTTTACAACCAATGTGTTTAAGTTAAATTCTGAAATGACATCACTTTGTCATTAACAGGATAATGAAAAAGTCGCAACTCTTCACGAGGAAAAAGAAAAGAAAGTGCACGAGCTTGAGTCGCATCTTCAAAGAATGAAGACCCAGCAGGAAGCACTGCAGAGAAAGTTGAAAGAAGAAACGGAAAAAAAATCTAAGAGAGAAAGAGAAATGCAGAAACATCTTCAAAAGATTAAGGATTTGGAAATCCAGACCTCACAGCAACATAAGCTGCTGAAAAGGAAAACAGAAGAAGTTGCTTTGGCGCAGCGGAGACTCAGGAATATTAATAAACAGGGTTCCGAGGAAAAAGAAAGGTTTGTAAGGTTGCTTTTAGATAATTTTACCTGTTAAGAAATGGTCGCATGTTTACAAAGGTTGGTAAGTCTGCTCCAGTTTGCTGTACAGGGAATCTGGGTTCTGTTCCCGGCTGGGCCTTTACTCGGGGTCTTATCCCTTTCAGTCTGAGTTGTATAGGTAACTCCCAGTTAGAGCCAAGAGGCCGTCCTTTTTTGGACCGACATCAAATCTTGAAGGGGAAACTTTTATGCTGTTGTCCAGAAAGATCATACTTCCCTAACGACCCCAAGAACAACTTAGCGTTTAACCATCACTATTATTACTATCATCATCATCATTATTATCATCATGATTCTGGTTATCTTTCTCCTTGTCATCATTATCATTACTGTCATTATTATAAAGCCTTTATCAGAGTATATTTACTAACTATGAAGTTGAATAATGGTAGATATTACAAAGTAAACTTTTTTTCTATTTTTTGCAGGTGTACTTGTGAGTTTTGTTTACATTCTTCGGGGGTTTTTTTTGAAGAGCACTCTTGTAGATTTTCAGCAAATTCTGAAACACACATAATCTGTTCTTGATAATTATTTAAAACCGAAAAGCAAACTTTGTTACCCCCTTCATGTTTGCTTCATAATCAACTAATAGTTTTAGATACGCGAGTTACGGGAGCCAATCAGAGCGCGCGAAAACAGATGTTGGTTGCTTTGGTATTAACTAAATATGGTTATCACCGCTTTTGCTATCCTATCATTATGAGCTGTTGTAAAAATTTGACGTCTTTCACTTTACAGTGAGGAGCAGTCGAAGCTTGAGCAGCGTCGCCTGTGGTTGGATGCGGAGGTTGAGAAGGTCGTCAAGAGAAAACAGGCAGTCCAAGTTTTAGAAGATGAACTGAAGAGGCGTGAACAGATTGTTGTCGAGAAGGAAGCTATGTTGGCCGAGCGAAGTGAGTTAGAAATGAAGAAACTGAGGTCGAGTCAAGTGCTGAGTAAGGTAAGAAACTGGTGCTAGAAATTGACTAGAAAACTGTAATGTTTACCTAAGAAAAGAACCAAAATAAAGCTTTTGAGAAAGATGTTTTCTTTAGTATTCTTTATTTAATTACTCGGTTGGTCAATTGAGATAGTTTGAGCGAAGGCCTTCCTCCTGACTATAGTACTCTAAATGTAAATCGGCAGATTGAGGATTTATCAGTTCGAATCTGGCTACTGAGTTTCACAAAGCTTGGGGCTTCTCTTTGCCTTACCGCCGTCTGGTTAGTCCAGTTGGTAAGGCGCCAGTCTTTCGTGCAGGAGGCCCGGGTTCGATTCCCGGTGCCGGACCTTCACTCAGGGTCTTAAAATAACTGAGGAGAAGGTGCTGCCTTTGCCCTAACATCTGCAAACGGTTGGATCTTCGCGCCTTCTCGGATAAGGACGTTAAACCGTAGGTCCTGGGTGGCAGACCTCGAAGGGGACCCCGAGTCCTATTGCGTGTTTTCCCGTGGCTCCTTGAGTCAAAATGTTATAAAACCAAACTTTACTTAACACAAACCTATTCTATTAATTGTTTTATTTAAAACCTTTAGGATATTTTGCGACTCTCGACACAGCTGGGAGAAGTTGAAAGAAAAATACAGGAAAAAGGAAAATATGTGGAAGGTAAACTGTTTTTACTTTCAAATCATTTTAACCCTTCAGCCAAAGCCTTTTTTGTGTTCATCTTACATCTCATCTTAAACTTTCTTGTACAGTTGTGATAAACTTTTCATCAAAGAAACTGGCTGAAGATGATCGATGATGATGATCGTCTTACTGAACATTGTAAAAGTGCTACTGAACGAATCCAGCTGACCTTTTTGGGAGAATTCTGTGGAACGAAGTTTTGAAACGGGTAGAATTCAGAAGTTTGAATATCGCTAAACAGAACGCCATCTTGATTCACTCCTTCCGCTGGCCAAAACTTCAAACTGCAGGCGTATGACAGGAAACATATTCCGTCACTGGTGTGACCGAACTTTAAAATTCTGACGAACTGTTCAAACCCAGACAAACTAGTTAAATTGATGCATAAAAACACACAATAAGTTTGCGTGCTTGCACAGTCGGTAACAACTGTGACTTCCAAGTGTGAGTCTTACTGAACATTAAAGTGCTACTGAACGAACCTGGCTAAATTTTTGTGAGGCGCCAGGTTCGATCTCCGGCCTTGTTAAGGATTGAACATTTGTGCGGGCTTTCCGCCACAACGTTCGTGGACAGGGAATCTAAGCCATTGGTCAAAGCTATTAGTCTATTTTCATGAAGGGTAGACTGTATCTGTGAAAATATGTGTCTAAACAATTGTTTTTGCCCTACAGAGCATCATTAGCTTTAGCTGCTTGTTGGTTAATCTTGCCTTATAATCTAGCGTTGTGTGGATAATGCCATTATTGAGGTGGTATACCGCAGAGAACGGGAGATGGAAAGAATGTACCTTCTTGTTTAGATTAGGTCTCCAAGTTTGGCAATAAAAATGGCTAAAAATGCAAGCATGTATAAAGACAAGAAAAATCATCAAGCGAGCCAGATCTGAAGATGCTCATGCGTGTTTTTATGCTTCATTTTAACTAACTTTCAGAACACAAAGATGGGAACGGTGTACAGAGGAACAGGGTCGAAGAAGACCTTCACGGCCTGCACAGAACAAGAGACGAACTATTGAAACAGAGAGAACTGTTGGAACAGAAGCTTCAGGAAGGAACATTGCTAGTACCAGCAGAGGAAAGACGGTGAGATATCGCCGATGGCAACATCTTTAAAAGAGGGGAGGGGGCTTAACTTTCAACATCAATGACAATATCCGTTCTTACGAGCACAGGAGGAATAAATAGGAATCTTCTTGAATATTTTCAGATTTTGTGGATGAGTTTTAAGTTTATATTGGGAAAATTAGAAGTTTTAAAGAGAAATTGGACTTTAGAGAATTTTGAAAAATAATAAAAAAAATAACCAAATGACCCTCAAGTCAAAGCTGCGCTAGCGCGTGGTCAGGAGGGATGATTTGATGACTGTACCAAACATTCTTTTCTTTCAACAACTAATTTCATCCCCTCACTATCAAACAAAATCAAACGTTAAGGCCCC
>JAOBAT010088194.1:10445-35197 GCA_026413305.1 Hydrozoanthus tunicans
CAAGAGAGGAGTTTGTAAATTGTCATAACTTGTTCCCACATATTCCTATATACTCAGGTAGGGACGGTTTTTTGTATATCATCCAGGGCAAGTTACACAGATTAAGAAGATGTACTGTACCAAACATTCTTTTCTTTCAACAACTAATTTCATCCCCTCACTATCAAACAAAATCAAACGTTAAGGCCCCTTCCCCAATCCGTAAAATTCCAAGAGAGGAGTTTGTAAATTGTCATAACTTGTTCCCACATATTCCTATATACTCAGGTAGGGACGGTTTTTTGTATTTCATCCAGGGTAAGTTACACAGATTAAGAAGATGACCCAAACATTCCCCTCTCCAGTTGGCTAGCTCCCATGTGTGGCCTAATAAAAGCAGTTGTTGAAGCGACTAGGTCAACCATACTTAATGTCAATCAATTATGAAACAAACCACGGTCAACCATATAAGAACCATGACACGGTCTTCAAACTTTGAACTCATGTACATTACACAAGCTGATTCTTGATCAAAACACGTTGCATTTTCTCTTAAAGACGGTTTGTTTTGGTTAGTTACCAAGTTACTGCACGTTTTTTAAATCATTTATACCCCAAATACATTTTTCCACTACTCTGCAAGACTTGCTCAAAACCTCAGTAACACTTTCTAACCTAAAGATTTTTTCGGCAGCTTGATCGAGCTTGATGAAGGCATTGAGGCACTCGAGGCAGCAATAGAGTTTAAGAATGAAGCAATCGCCAACCAGCAACAAGAATTGGAGATCAATCAAGCTCTGACTGCTGAGAAATTTCTAGCTGAGAACGAGAGGAATTTGTTGAAGGCCCGACTCGCCGCCTTGGCACCTGAAGAATCTGTGATGCTCTTGTCTAAATACTTTACGAAAGTTGTCGAAGTAGGTTGGCTTGGTTGAAAGTTAGAGTTAACTCTAGTTATACCATGGATAGTGAAAAGACAATTATGCATTTTTACTAATCTGTTATTATCCATGGTTTTACTAATCTTTGATTTTTGAACTGCTTTGTCTTCGATAGACAAGGTTTGAAACAAAGACGAAGCAAAAGAGAAACTCCGTTTAAGATTGGATTTGATCAAGTATAGACTGAGATTTGTCTGAATTGAATGTACAATCTTGACCTCATAATATCCAACCTTGGTCAGACAATATCTTATCTTCACCAGGCAATATCCTATTATGACCAGAAAATATCCATAAACAGAAAACATGTCTTACCGGGCAATATAAGATCTTGACCGGAGAATACCAAGTCTTGACCGGAAAGAATCCAATCTCGATCAGACGATATCCAATCCAGACTAGACAATACGATATATTTTATGAATAATTTTTCTCGTCAGCCGCTTTTGATGTGTAATTAGAAGATAGCTCTCTTTATCGCGCAGCTCTTCTTAGTCTTGTAAAATTTAATCTTGTAGAGGACAAAATAAAGTCTTCGCCTGTTTAGTTATAGTCAGCTGTAACACTGCTTGAATAGAAATTGTCATCTGCTTTGTACAGCTGCGAGAAACAGAGCGACAGCTTCAGTTGCAATGTGCCGACACGGAAGTTCGCGTTAAAGAACAAGAGCGAATTATTGGAGAACTTGGCCGAGGACTTCAGCAGTCGGAAATTAAGGCGGAGAGAAAACTGACGGAGCAACAGCGAGATTACGAGCAGAAGATTCAGTTCCTCTTGCGCAAGGCTAATGAGCTTGACGTAGAAGGAGCTGCAGACGGTAGAATACAGTAAGTACCTAAATTATAATTTTGTGCCATTGCGCATGCCCAAAGAGCAACGTGTCAACATCGTGTGAAATTGAGGCGAGCGCATCAAAAGCCGGTGCATCGGAGCATCGGATTGGGGACTGGTGCAGAGTGAGGGGTAAGGAAAGAATGGGGAGAGGGGGAGGAGAAGGAGCAACTACCTCTCTCCCTCCCATTCCCTCTCGTCCATCTTCCCCAGGCCTTCCCTAACAAGGGTCGCTACACAGGCTTGCAAATTCTTTTCTGTGACTGCATTCTGAAAGCTTTGAAAGAAGTTACAAAAATTTTAGACAAGCTGTAAAATCATGTACAACAAAGACCTAATATTTTGTTTTGAATGTGTTTCAATAGCATGGCAAAGACTAAAAGTGTATTACGTTTTCTGAGCTTCAAGTTTCGGGTATGCAGACACATGTTAAGTGGTGACGCTCCCCACTAACTACAGCGGCTGTGTAGTTTACTACACTACCTTGCGCACATTACTCCGTCAATATCTACATACTCACTTACGAAACTAATCCTCTTCGTACCGGGGATGCAAAAAGCCGAAACAAACGTTCTCCATTTTGATCCATCCTTTGCCATCTTTTCCGTTGAACTCCATGTCCATTCTTTCTGTTTCTCTAAATATCTACACAACAATTTGCTTATGTGTGTGTCTTCTGAAAATTACTGTTATTATTGTTATCACATCCTAACCAGTATTATTACCATACTTCTGTGTTGTTGCTTAGAGAGCTTGAGTACAAATCTCAACAGCTGGAGAAGGAGCTGTACTATTACAAGAAGAGCAGCAGAGATTTAAAGAAGAAGCTGAGGGAGTGTATAGCGGGAGCTCAAGGAGAAGTGCCGGAAATGAAACTGACCCGGGAAAAGAGCTTACAGCCAATGTGCTCCGTGTGAAGGTAATGACCACACCTTGACTTAGTTTCACGCCGCATCCCATTGCAGTGTTTCACCTGACGTCATAGCAACCACGTTTGTGTCCTTAGCAACAAAAAAATTATTTCTTTTGTGTTGGACACCAAAATGGCCGCTTCGCCTTTTGTCTTTTTCGTGTCAAGGGATACAAACAACAAGTGATACATTCCAATTTTACATGCAATCTCTTTTCCTCTTCCTTTCTTTCTCTCGACGGAGAGGGAGAGGAAATGGCGCTGGGAACGAGGTTGTTTGACGCGACGTTATCTTCTGGGGAATTCTGAGCCTCTTCGTTAGCAGCGTCGTGCTGAGGAGGGCGGAACACGACTTCTGCGCTGCTAACTCTAAATGCGTGGTGTTCTTTTTAAAGGTAGAGTTAAAGAATGGCTTCTGCTTTCTCTGTGGCCTTAGTGTCAACTATTTTTTTCTGCAAGTTACCTTAAACACGAATGTACAAAAATGGTGCTAAAAACTGGAATACTATTTCTGACGATGAAAAAAGAACGCCAAAGAAGTTTTTCAAGGAAGCAATAAAATCCAACCTCTTACTGACGCTTTTCTGTTTGTTTGTTTTTTCATTTATTATGTTAACAGCTTTTCTCAACTTTTGTCGTGTTTCGTGCTTTCGTTGTTTAGTTATCCTAGTCTAATAAGTATCATTCCCTCTGTGCAACCATTATCAATTGTAAATTTTACCTAGTGGCAATCTGACTCGATTAGTTCGCTACATTCAGATTGCCAAGATCAATTTGTAAATAAACTGCAACATTTTCAGTGCCGCGACCTGGTGTTACAAAAAAGGTTGTTGTTGTTGTACAAGACCAACGACTTTGGTCTTTTAGTTCCTCGTTTTTAGCGCGGATACCACTTGAGGTATCTCAAACTTTCTTCAGACAGTTTAGACTCCACGGTGTTACATGCCCTAGACGTTCCTAGTTTCCTTCGCGCGGAAACGCCTGGTGCCTTATATGTAAGGCTGTAAGGTTGTTTATATGTTTTGCTCTTGAACGGCAACAAACATTCAACTTTAGCGGCGTGTTGTCTGCTGATATCCGTGACATAACGCGCAAAGTAAAAGATCGTTGTAATGTTTAGTAGCATTAGTTAAGCCACTTTTTGAAACGTTGTTACAAGGAAGCTAGATTTGGTACAAACTTACTTAACAAGTGTGATTCAACTTGGCAGCGATCCCTGCAAGAGCAGGCTCCCGGTTCTCCTGCTCAAGCCTCGACTCCCGTACGGCTGGCGCGCAGGGACTTGCGCCAACTTAGGTAACAATTCTTTGCTAATAGATTATTCAACCTCAATAGACGTGGTACTTACAGTATCTTAATTATCATAAATACATAAATCGTGCTATATTTTGTAGTCTAGTTCACAACGATTAAGTTTTTCAATAAAAACAAATCTTCCCCTGACAAAATACGGCCCTGCCGCGTTCAGAAAGCAAACAAACCACAACATTGCTACAACTGTTCATTTCTTGGCAGAACCAGCCCTCATAAGCCGGTTAGGGCGCCCTAATTCTAAGACTTCCCGACCTTGCATGCAAAGGGGTCGGCATAACACAATAGACTAGGGCGTAGGGCGACCCTACTAGTTTACCCAGCCCTGGCAAGCCGATGGGGGCGGCCTAATGGTAAAATGCCCCTACCTGCATGTAAATGGATGTTAAAACACAATAGACTAGGGACAGCGTTCTAACGCTTTGTGTTGAGATGCAAACAAAAGGCCTTTCGCTGAAAGATATGATATAACTTTGTGAAACCAAGGCTAACATGTGACAATGTCTCAAACCCGTTCCAGTGCCCAAGAGGTTTCTGTTAGACGTTCTCAGACCCAGTCCATAGCGGCCAGTTCGGTTGGTGTCGAAGTTGAAGCGCAAGACTCAATCCAACAGAGCACGATTCAAGATTCCGTGGACCCCCCTACTCAAGGTACGTCATGTTGTTGTTATTATTGTTAGTGGTAATATTATTGTTGTTGTTAAGGCTTACCTGTGCTATCACTTCGCACTCTCCTTCAGGACTCTCTTCCAGAGTAATTTGAGAAATTTGATAACGGGAGCAGTAGTGAGAATTCTAGGGAGCTGGCTTTTTCTGGAAATAAGTATTTTGGAATAAACATTTCTTTTCTGATCTTCATTATCCGCAGATTCGATTGAAACTGGAAGGAATCCTTGGAGATGAGAAAGTCCGATGCTAACGACCAGTAAGGCAGATTCTGACGGAGATGAGAGGAAACGCCGTTTGTATGTGCTCGACTCTGCTGCCAGCAGTACGACGAAGAAGTTCATTTCCAGTAGTGGCTATCATAAAATAGTGACCATTGATACCAGGACGGCAACGCCGAAAACATAGTGAATACAATAGCTACATATTGAAAAACATCGTGCTGGTCATTTGCACGACGTCGTCTTGATATTTTCAATGTGAAAAGCCCATTTTTTAGTTTTTATGACGAGATCGACCCACAGAAAAACTTTCAATCTTCATTTACCCTCACGAAAAAACACTTCCACCTTTTTTTATTTAAGGCATATAAACTCGTACAGAATATAAAGCAAATTCGCCATACGTGACCGAAAATAGCAGGCAAGAAGTGTGTTTTTTGTAAGCTGTCACATGGTCTCCCTAAAAATTATTGGATTGCCGACGCAACCAGGAAAATCAAATATACCACGAAGAACGCCTTAATATTTATTTATTTTCAAGTTTATCTTTGTAAGAGACCCCAAGCTTCGTTAACGTTTTCTTATCTAGAATATTATTGCTCATAGTAAAACCGTTCGAAAAACAAGGTTATAAGGCTGCTGACGAATTTTACGTTCTAAGATTTTTAACGAAGCCTTTTTAAACAGCTTTTATGGCAATTTAGGGAATTTTTCCATGCTTACCGTTCTTCGTTCTCTTTCCTAAAATTTTGTTTTAAACCTTCAAATTTAGAAACATTGTCATGTCATTTAACACGTCAAACATTTTTAGATGATGTCATTCCTATTCGCTTAATTAAAACTTGCATGCAAAATACTGGCCAGTATTTCTAACATCAGTTTACTCCAAACACCTAAACAAGACATGATAAAACTTCGGTGTGGTTTTCGTTTATCACGAAATTTCTTTTATCACGGAATTACGAAAAGGAGGTATTCGAACCGTTAATCATCTACTCACCTACCCCTCCTTGGGTTAGTATTAGAGTCAAGATTGGGGTAAGCACTAAGGTATAGGGGAGGGGTAAGTGGGTCGTTTTCCAAAAAATTGGACTAACTCGTTGCTTAGAGTTTAAGTGTTGAATAGACCGAACACAGTCTGTCACCTGGCTCAGAATTGGGTAAACAATCACCGCAAGTCGCAATATTATGCACTAAGATCCATTATTTCGGCGTTTTTTTTTTACGTTTAGGAACAGATGATTTTCCCTTTCATAGTTTTTCGGAGCATAAGAGTTGCGAAAGGTAAAAAGACATCTTGCCTCTAGTAAAAAAAAAACGGATGAGAGGCCTGTCCATTTCCACAGCCTTTGGAGATTTCATTTTCTGAAAGTCGAGGCAAATAACGCAGGTTTTATGTAAACAGAAGCTTTTTCCTGCATCACTACTGTTCGCCGCTATTTTTGTTAACTCAATTCAGATCACGTGACTGACTAGTGGAGTAGGTCTATTGAATGGTTTTGTTGCGTTACACTGTGAAACTCATTGGTAAGTAGCAGAGTATTTAATAAAGGTGTGTCATTTTATTTATTACACGTGTTACTTTGTTTGACTTTTATTCACCAGGGCCCGGTTCCTCAAAACCCCGATTAACTTAACCCATCGTTATCTCTTAACAAAACCTATTGGTTGTCATGGCAACTAACCCTGGGTTAGCACTTATCGGTTTTGAGGAACCGGGCGCTGACCGTTCTTCTGATGTCATCTCTAAGGCAGGGAAATGTCATGCTGACACAGATAACGATTCCTGGGTACTGGGTGATTCATTAATATTTTCTACTTCACTCACGATAGGATAATGTCACACGTCTGGCTTACCACACTGGATCAGTTTAAGATTGGAGTGTCTAAGTGTTAAGGTTTTTTTTGTTTCTTACAACGCCAGCCTCAGTCGTTCCATTCTCATCTTCTCGTATTCTTCCAACCGTTTTGCATTAGAGTAAGTGAGATTGGCAGAGTCAGTCATGATAGAAAGTCCCGGATATAGATGAGTTCAATACATTGGTCTGTAAACTAGTAACGTCTTGTGGGGGAGGGGGAGGGGTCATAATTCCTCAAGCCGAGTAACGTTTCCCTTCCTTATTTTCACCTGCCCAGAAACCAGCACACGTCACGATGAAATCCGGGGAATTTTATTCCGTTATTATTGTTCTTCACATCTTTGTAACTAACGATGTTTTCAACTCCATAAACGGCCTAACATACACGCGTTCAAGTGGTGCGTTTTATGCATAGATTGCCCGTTTGTCAATTACATATTTGATACTTCACGATACATGCCAGGAAAAAATGTTCCAGAAGAACTTTCCGTCTCACGCGCATTCTCGTCTTTTCTTGGCGTTTTCACCGTGTGTAATCCCGAGTTTCTGTCGCTGTCTTCGCTTAATGCCCGCTTCCGTCTCAAATTGTAGGGTGAACGCTGCACTTCCGGTATCTCGTCTACCCTGCAGCTAAGTTCTGAACTTACTACTCCATCGGACGACAATCCACGTCTGGGAGGGAGTTGCGCTATCTCAGTGTGAACAGATCCCAGGTCGTGCCGAGTGTTAACTGAGTCAGTAGAAGCTTGTCGCGACCTTAACACCATGCAGTGCTGAACGCCTTGGATTTCCTCTGTAGGCGGCTCGTAATGTTGTTCCTCTGCGTTCGTGGGTTCGTTTACAGCCTCCTTTTGCTGGTTTTCTTGAATATACTGATGCAAGTAAAAGTTTATTTCAGGAAGCGTTCAAAGCACATAAGATAAACTTAGCTTCATCAACAAACCGTTTTTAAAGGGGGGGGGGGGTGTTGGTTATTGATGCTAATACAAATGTAACGACACTCAAAAAATGAAAAGAAAAAATCTGTAAACCTCGATTTTGACATCCACAGTGTTGCTAGTACAACATGAAGGAAAAGCTTACTAACTGTCACCTGATTCCCTGAGTTCTTTTTAGCGGTACAAGGTTCGCAATGCATTCTAGTAAAATGTACAGCCGCCCTCTTCTCTGGAATTGTCGATTGAAACGCACAAGTTATTGGAACTGGTACTGGCCAGATCAGCCGCGCATTTTTCCTCTCCCAGTACTAAAAACACGGGAATTTGACAACTTTTGGCGCTAAAAATACTCGCGCGCGCATTATCTTGGCGGCTTATGGCGGGAAGGAGTTACATGCGTGCACACCAGTTTCTGACTAGAATTTAATTACAAACAAGCTTACGCTCACCTGGTCGAGAACATGTTTCATCTCGTCGGACAAAGTGTCGTGTGAGTACTTGCAGTTATCACCCCGGAAACACTTTCGATTGGTATGGAAAAACATGCAGGGAAAATCACCTGAGTCTTTAGTCAAGGATTTCTGACGAAAATAAAGAATGGCCAAACTACCATTTGACAGCAAACTCTATGAAACTGTGCTCCGTTTAAACAACTGAATAATATAACTTCTAAGACATGGCAAATAAGTTATCAAAAACCTAATAATAAATGAAAGGTGGGAAAATGAAGGAAGACAAATGTAGTGAAAACCCGAGTTTCTAAAGGATACCATGCATAAATGGACAGTCTTCTCCCTTGGTACAGCAGTCTGTTGTGTAGAACTTGCAAACTTCCTTCTTTTTCACAATTGTGACTTCTCCTTCATGCCTGTAGGCGCACTCAGTTCCCTAACAATGAAAAGAGTCAAGCTGACAAATTGTGTAGTAAGATGGATTATCTCTAATCAAAGTCCAAATATATTACCGAGAATTCCGTTAGTAGTGATCCCTACCCCCGAAAGTAACGTTAATTTTTTCCCTCAATTAAATTGCGAAAGTAACGGATACCCGACGGTAGCGGCATTTTAAAAAATTAATTTGTCAGCAAAGAGTCAAAATTTATAACGTGCAGTTTAACATTAGTGATCACTGTAGTCTGTTTTGTTTACAGCTTGTTCATCTGGTTGCGTTACATTGTAGGAATATGCACAAACAGAATGACTTTTAAACTCCATCATGTGTCTTCTTTGTCTAAGACCACGTAGTATTCTGAAAGTAACGGCCCCCATTTCATTTCAGATTATTGCAGGCAAAAGGGACCGCTATTTTTGGATTGTGACCCGAAGTCTTCGAGTTAAAAAGGCCACTCGAAAGTAGCCGTTCCTTTTGCCTGCAAAATCTGAAAACAACTGGGGCCATTAGTTTCGCAATTGTATGGTAATGATTTGTTTAATTATTAGCCGGCGTGGCGAGCGCAAGGGATGAGGGACGCTGGAAGTGACCGAGTCACACGGGGAACTGGTTCCTCTAAAGTTCCCTCTCTTGGTTCGGTCGTTTCCTGCTTCCCTCTCCCCTTGAGGTTGCTGTGTAGGCTATTTGTTTACTGCACAATAATCTGGCTGAACTCGTTTTTATGATTAACTCATTTCTAAACAGTCTCTTTAAAGCTCATAAAATTTAAATAGGGACTTGTGCTATTGCTTGACTGATGGCCCAAATACTTGTACGTTATTTGGGAGAGTGCAGAAGAAAAAAATAATGAGGCCTAGTGGGGATAGTAACTCTGAACCACCCATTTAGTGGACTTGGTCACTCACCATTTTACAGGCACCTTTTAGATAGTACTTGCATACAGGAGGGGGAAGATTCTCGTATCTAACACGAGGTTTTTCAGGCACCTTGTGCCCCTCCAGTCTTCTTTTTCTTTGTTTGTATTTTTTCTTCTTCAGTTTTTGGGCTTCTTTTGAACCACCTCTTGGTTTGTGTTTGACAAGCTGCAAAGTAAAGATAGAAAGATCAGTTACAACAACAACAATAACAACAATCACAATAATAATAGGTAACATAAACTAGCCTAAAACTTGCACAACAACTCAAATTTGATCCTTTGAGCAGTGCACAAAAATTAAAACTCTCTTGGTATTATTCTTGATGATAACATAGTCTTCTAGGGTTTAATTTCCGGAGGCTAAGGGAAACTGCATGCCAAAGACCAACTTTGAAACCTCGACCAAGGTCCTAACAAACTTTTCTGTTCCAGACACAATCCTGGATGACTGGTCAAAATGCATTTTATTGTTTAGCTCCTGAAGAAAAGACACCCTCCTCAGGTTTGTGACAGCTAGTGCGGCAGCGTTCTGCTTTTTGTACCATCCATTTTATTTTGGCCTTCACATTGTGCTGCATTATCAGTTCAGCTGCATATCAAGATGGGGCTCTGTCAAAAGGTGTTTTTTTAAAAACAAAAAAAAATAATATTTTTAGGGTTCTAAGCCTCAGTGGTGAACTTTTTCCAGACCTAACGACAGTCAATCTGGGCGTTTGACATTTGAAGGGCAGAATGAGGATATTTTTATTAAATATTGAAGCTGTGAGCTTTTGGAAGTTCTGTCTCCAATATTTGGGAAATATCAAGTCTTTAAAGTACCACTTCAAGAATAATTGCCATTCAAACCAGTGAACAAATGATAATTTAATTGAATGAATTTTTAAAAAAATATACCAAAACTGAGTCAAAGTTTAGGCAACTTCTTTGTTTTCATAACAATAAGGTACTATTGTTTTAGGCTTAGCGAAAAATCAGAATGGCAAGCTAGTAGAACCGAGATAGGTAAAAGGGAAATTTGAACAGTTGAACTTGAAAAATCTTTCTGAGGCATTTTATTTATTGGTCAGACTTAATAGCACAATTTATGAATTTGGCAGTATTGGAGCCATAATTATTCATCTGCTAACAATTACAACCAGATTTTAAGTTGGCTGTTTCTAGTTTGTAGTTGTGTAACACACATTCGATCAGATTCAAAATTAAGATTTTCAACCACAGTAATAAATACTAATACTACTATTATCAATAACAGTAATAACAATGCTAAGAATAATAAGAACCAGAGACAGTGGAGATCTTTCAGTACCTTCTCATCTGCAGCTACAGTCACATCAACAATTGCACCAACCACAGAGTCAAGTAAACTAGACTCAGCTTTTGTGTTCTTGATATCTGGAATTCCTAAGTCAGCTTCATTCTCCATCAGAACAGAGCCAGAAGCACCTCTAACATCATAACAATAGTTGTCATTTTTGCCTTTCTTGACTAACTGTCCTTGAGGAAGCATGGAGTTCTGCTTCTTTTGAGTAACACAATTTTTTGCATTTTTCCTTCCCTGTTTGACATAGGAATTAAAGTTCGTACAACTGTTAGTTACACCAGCAAAAGTAAAAAAACCCACACATGAGAACCTAAATTTTTCAATTTCACCTAAATAGGTTCTTCTAGAAATTAAAGGTTTTAGACTAGTACTTAGTTCTTTAAGGATAAAAAGTGATAGATGGTCGTTGGCAATCAGTTTTTACAACTACTACAGTGCAGAAATTATTGGTATGGGGTATATACCAACTGCTGTATGAATGATTAACCAGAAAACAGTTTAGATGATAACCATGAATGTGCCATTGACATAAAATGTTTTGCTAATTATCTCAGTGGATAGATCTGCCGAATGAGGCATAAGGGTGAAAATGTTTTGTCTAAATAATTTATGGTTCTAGGGATATTAAAAGTAATTTTAATTTTTCAAGTGGTGATGTCACTGTATTACACTACAGGCAAACTTTCAGTTTTTTTAAATCTGCTGCCAATCCTTTACCTTTGGATGAGTTTGAGCAAAACTTTGGCTCCTAGATTTGGTAAATTACCAATTGTCACAACATAAGTCATTAGGAACAAACATATAAACATCATTATCTGTAATCAAATGTTCTGTATACCTCAAGAGTTAATTTTCTTTCTTTCTTTCTCTGAGCCATCCTCTTCTTTTTCCTCCTGACATTTCGGGATGTAGATATGGTCTTGACAGAGTTGACTTTTGTCAGCTTAATGTCAAATCCTTCTGGATCTGTACTTTGAGTTAACTGATCTGAATTCATGTTAGTTTCATTTGCTGCCATTTCACCATCGCTAGTACCAACAATTTCTCCTTCTTCAAATTCACAAGAACTTAAATTTGGTCTTTGTGTAAGCTGAGTGCCTGGCTCAGAATCAATTAAGAATTGCTCTTCTTTCTCTTCTTCATCTTCTTTGTCCTCATCACCTTCAAAATTTGAATCCGAGCTAGGAAAAGTCAGCACGGCATACGATTCATCACTCTCTAATGAAAGGTCTAAAGACTGTTTTGGTAAGTCTGATGAATCCACATCAACATTAGCCTGCTTGCATTTCCTAACAATGTCAGTTTCTTTGTCCTTTTCGTTAGTTGCTTTATTTTCACTTTTTTGGGTATTCTTTCTTGTCTTGCCATCACCTGACCTGACCTTATCAATGTTATGCTCTTGCTGTTGGCTAACAATATCTGCAGATGATAAATTACTTATAACTTCTTCTGTTTCAGTATTCTTTTCTTCTTTCATATCATTATTGTATGACTGATCAGTTTCTTTCTCCTTTTCTTTACCTATATTTCTTTCACTCTCTTGGGTATTGTTTCTTGTCTTGTCAACATCTGGCCTGTTTTCTCCCTCTTGCTGTTGTAACAAGCTTAGGTTATCAAAAACTTCTCTTGTTGCAATATCAGAACACTTATTGAAGTTCTCCAATTTGTGCTTTTCAATATCATGTCCTCGCTGTTTGCTAACAATATCTACTGATGGCCGACTACTTATAACTTCTTCTGTTTTGTTGTTCTTTTCTTTCATATTGCTATTACATGACCAGTAAATTTCTTTCTCCTTTTTATAACTTGTTTTATTTTCACTTTCTTGGGTGTTGTTTCTTGTCTCCTCAGCATCTGACCTGTTCTCTCCCTCTTGCTGTTGTGACAAGCTTTGATGATCAGAAGATTGCCTTGTTGCAATATCAGAACACTTATTGAAGTTCTTTAATTTGTGGTTTTCAATACCATTCTCTTTCTGACAGCCAACAATATCTAATGATGGTTGATTTCCTAGAACCTCTCCTGTTTCATTGTTTTTCTCTCTCATATCCTTAATGCACAACTGGTCATCATTATCTAGTTTTTCTGATATACCAAACTGAGAAAAATGTGTCACTGGTTGCTTGCTTGACAAATGGCTCAAATCAATTTTCTGTGCATTATCCGTAGTACTTCCAGGAGTATCAACTGACAAACAAGCATCTGAGTTTCTTTTACCTTGCCCCAAAAGAGATATCTGCTTTGACAATGTCGACTCTAGTTTCATGGACAACCTTTTAGGTTCTGTAGGTTGAGCTGAAGTGAATGTGTTCTTTTCTCTTTCAATGGAATTTGAAATGTGAACTTCTTTTCCAGGAGTAAGACCTCTCAGCAGTCTTATTTGAATATTGCACTTATCATCAATTAATCTTATTTCCCCCAGAGCATTATAATTACTCTTACTTGCTGCCACACTTTCTTTCAGTTTTTCTCCACTGCATTTAATTTTCGAAATATCAGTGTTCTGCCTACTAGCATTAAAAGTATTACCACCTTGTTCTTTTTTGTTCTCAAACATTGTTGATGGAGAAACTGTAATATTTAGGTCTTTTTTAGGAAATACAGTTTCAGTATTTTTGTCATTTGTCACAGCTGTCTCCCTAACGCTTGACCTCTTTGAGTCTAATCCTTCATTTTTATATCTGTTCTCTTTGGGTTTTAAAGGAGGTAAGGTTATCGTAACCATTGATCCATTTTTAACAATAGTTTTAACTCTTGGTTTTGAAAAATCCTTGCTACTAGTACTGCTACAAGTTTTCCCCATAAACTTTGCATCATGATCATCCGAGAGTGGTGCTAGCCCGGAGGTGGAGGGAATCACTCTTGCCTTGGCAATGTTACCCTTCTTAGTTGAATTTCCTGAAGAACTAGCCACCTTTGTGATTCCACTCTTTTCGTGAGAAGTCGAAGGGCTTTTGCTTTCTGTTGACATAAACTGCTTGCATTTATTGATGTGGGCAATTCGTTGATTTTGAGATTGGCACCTCTTTTCGGACAACCCTGCTGCCTGCAAGCGAAACTTTTGGTTCCTCTGATAGTCAGTGTAAAGAAATTCGTGTACAGTAGGTCGCCTCACTGCAGAATACAAAATTGACTTGCGATAATCTTTTTTTTCGTTTTCTTTTTTCGATTGACTAACAGTAACATTTGCCGGAGTTGAAACTACTGTTTGTGACGATGATCCAATAGAATTTTCTGCACTGTCAGTATAACATGTAGGGTGTAGAGATGCCCAGGGTTCTTTTCGGGATGGTAATGGATTCAACGGCTTTGCAAATAGCTGTGAAAGCGACATATTTTTTTACTTGCACAGAGAAACGTTTGGCTGACATTTCCCGTTGAGTACATTATACTTATCGTATACGAAGTACTTGAAGACATATATGGTGTCCCGCTGTTCACAAACTTTGCAGGCGCTAATGGACGCCATTTTCACGTGTTGTCAAATAATATAGTGGAAAACTAAGCGTAAATTGTGTGTTTCAGAGAAAGAATTTGGCACAAAGATGAGCGGTGGAGTTTATGGAGGAGGTAAAACAGTTATGTCCTAGGTTTTAAATGTCTTTTATAATAATTTTGATTTATTTTGCGTGAATTTTATAGATGAAGTTGGAGCAATTGTTTTTGATGTCGGAACTCAGTCGATAAGAGCGGGCTATGCGGGAGAGGATTGTCCAAAGGTTTGCCCAAAATCATAACATTTATAAAGTTATAGAACAAGTAATCAATTTTTCATTAATGTTATTTTATAGGTCTTTGTGTGGTTTCCATCTAGCATACATTGATTCAATAACAACACTCATCGTCAACTTGACACATGAATGTTGTTATTGACTTCATGGCATGCTAAAAACAACAAAATTTCTTATATTTAGAACGCTAGGAGATCTAGAAGTAGTTAAACAAAAAGTGTACTAGTTAAGCTCAAATTTTGAAGTGTTGGTCATAGTTTGAGGTGTCTTTGACAAAGCTAACAAAGCTCTGTACGAATTTTTTTTGAAAACAATACGTTAGTAGTAGTGTATACATCATGAAGAGTTTGAGCAAAACTTCGTGTTAGTTCAGGTTGTAAATTGCGTGTTTTGTTCAATGAAATTGTATGTCTGTGTTCAATTTTTATTTACAGTATGATGTACCTTCCTATGTTGGTGTTTTTGAAGATTCTATCGAGAAAATGGATGTCGACTCTTCAACCAATGAAGGTCAGTGGCAGCATAATGGTAGTAATTAATGTCATAATACTTAATGAAATTAATAAAAATAGATAAAAAGCACAAAATGTTCTGATAAAAAGTTAAAGTTACGATGTTTTTCGGCAAAAAGGTCAATACATCTTTAGCGTCACTTCTGTTTTTAATAAGTTAATTGTTTCTACAAAAATGTCGGTCTCACAAGATAAATACTGTTCTTGTATAAAAGTCTCAAAACTTTTAGCCATGAGTTTAGTGTCTTGTTTTTACAACTACTTGGAGTCTCAAACTTAGATTTTAGAAACAGTGAAAGACTCAAGTTTTCAAACAAAGATATCAGTATCTTGGCAAGTCTTAAGTTTTGCCATTTGTTGTTATACTCCTCATGTTAGCCTCAAAGTTTCTAGCCTAACCCCAAATGAATTAACCTTTATTTTGAAGCTAAATTTAGCTCACATGTAAAAACATCTGGTGTGGTATACAGTACAAAAGATGACATTAATTTTTTGTAATCATCTGTGAAGCAGTTGCTCTCAAGAAAGTTTTTGTTATCCGGTTGATAGATTTGACATCATATTTTATTTTATTAAATGTTATTTGGTTTCTGCTAATTTGTAGAAAAACCAAAAGAAGATGGAAAGAAGTATTTCATTGATACAAATGCCTTACATGTGCCTAGAGAAAATGTTGAAATAATCAACCCAATAAAAGATGGAATGGGTAAGTACAGTTAGGCACTGCTACGAGAGAGAGGAAATCCTTTGTCCTCATAGCTACAGTATGAATTAATTTTAAAAATTGATAGATCAAGTTGAAACACTTCTACTCTTAAAGCCAATCTCAAGAATTTTTACCCAGCTCTAGCATTGCTATAGCACACGTTAAAAACTATTGAAGTTACATTGCCACAGATAAATAAATTTTATACCTTTCAACTAAAAATTGGATTGATGAACATTGTTTTGACAAACTTTCCTAGCTTTATTCACTCAAATTATATTTAATCTGTCTAAAAATGTTGGAGAACTTTGCGTCCCATTTGTGTCAGTCTACCTTATTTGTTCAATAACTTTTTTTTCTTATAACAAATTGTATATAAAAACTCTCAAATTTCTAATTTACATTTACCAAAGCCATTTTATTTTAACAAAAGGAAAGTGTATACAATTTATTCTTGTAGCTTCTTTTATCAAATGGTAGCCTAAAACTTAAGCTGAATAAATCATTGATTCACAAGTTGAAAGCTCAGAAAAAATTCTGAGTCACTGGCGGGAATCAAACCCACAACCCTCTGATTCCTATCAATGACTCAGAAGTTTTTCTGAGCTTTCAACTTGTAATCAAAAATTTCTTCTATTGTATATATTCTTGGTTACACCAATCAGATGAACTACATTTTACTAACTGATTTTGAATTACCGCACTAGTTGAAAACTGGGATCATTTCGAGAAGTTGTTGGACTACATTTATCTGAAAGGAATCAAGTCTGAATCCAGTTTACATCCTGTCCTAATGTCAGAAGCATCGGTAAGTGTGACTTTAAATGTCAAAACCTTTTTAGCCCAAAACCTGTCAAAATTAATGATGTGTTGCTGGTAGTCACAAGCATGTTTTCAGCAAGCAAGCAAAAATAATTAATTTTTTTGTGTCAAAAAACACAAGGAGTTTTTGTTACTGTTGCACAGTGTTTGATCTGAACCCAAACTTGGTTATTCCAAAAAAAATCCACACCCCAACAGTTGGGTTGAAAGAAAAAAATTGGGGGGGTAGTATGGATTTTTTCTGGAACAACCCTGATTTTAAAGTTTTGACTGCTGTGTATCTATAACCCTGCAGTGGAACACTAGAGCCAAGAGAGAAAAACTGACAGAAGTGATGTTTGAGACATATGATATACCTGCCTTCTTCCTGTGCAAGAATGCTGTACTTACAGCTTTTGCCAACGGCCGCTCCACTGGTCTTGTAATTGACTCGGGTGCATCATTGACTAGTGCTGTTCCTGTTCATGACGGCTATGTTTTGCAGCAAGCCATTGTTAAGTCCCCCCTGGCTGGGGATTTTGTTACAGCTCAATGTCGACAGCTGTTTGAGGAGTTGAATGTAGAAATAGTTCCACCATACTTAATTGCAAGCAAAGAAGCATCAAGAGAAGGCGGGCCTGCTGTATTTGCCAAGAAGAATCTGCAGGTTTCGAAGTCCTTTCATAACCTCATGGTTAGAGTAAGTAACTTAGAGTAACTTGCAATACTTTACCTTGAAGAACCTTAACAACCAGTCTCAGATTAATTGTCAATTTTTTTCAAGTAGCCAGTTGCTATAAAGGCAAAATTTTATTACCTTCAGGAGCACAACTTAAGTAACCACATACAGTGGAACCCCACCTTATGGCCACCCTGTTAACACAGCCATCTGGTTATAATGGTCACTTTTTTTATGGCCTGCTGGTAGAATGGCCAACACTACTTTGTTAAAAAAAACCTCGTTAATACAGTCATCTTGGTATAAAAGCCAATTCTTTTCTGGCCCGCAGGTTACTGTATTAACAGGGTGCCAATAATAGCATATTATCATAAGGAAATCAGTAATACTACTGCTGCGCTTAAAGCTGTGTTTGCAAGAACATTCACATTTGGTTCCAGATTTGTTTGCCTAATGAAGATAGCAAATACTGTAAGCTTCATTTGTTCGTACAATAAATCTTATAATTTATTCAGTTGCAAAAAACTTCCACACAATATTGAAAGAGTAAATTGGCTACAAGTTTTAAAATCTAGTTCATGTTTGTTGTTTGGTAGCACCTGCCACCTACAGTTTGAGTCCACAGTTTGTGTTGTAAGTTACTTTCATTTTTAGGGTCCATGTAAGGCTTTTGCCTTCAAATGGTGAGAAAAATAAAAAAAAACCAATCACTGTGTGCAAAAAATAACAGGAAACACCAAATAATAATAAAACACCAATAAAGTTAGCCTCCCTAAAAAGGTCCTGTCAAATTTAAAAAGCAACTTTTGTCCATGGTATAGTGGGACACATCCTGACTAGAAACTTAAATTGAATAATGTTCCATTATCCGTATAATAATGATCTATATACCATCAATGGAAATGTTCCATGAGTGATCCATGTTGCATAAATGATTAATATTCCACAAATGATCCATATTCCATAGGAAGTGCTTCAAGATTTTCAAGCATCAGTTCTCCAAGTGGCAGATGGAGCATATAATGAGAGGTAGATTGAAGCTGATTTGCATGGCTTCACTTGTTTGTGCAGTGATATTGCTCAGGCAAAGATTCTCTTCTGCAAACTTTGTGCTTGATATATGCAGTGAAAAAGCTCGGTGAAAATTCTCCTGGATAGACTTTGCACTTGATTTTTGCAACAAAATAGCTGAGGCAGATAATCTCCAGCCAGGACAAACTTGCACTTGGATGTGTTATTTATTTGCTATATGGGAAATACTTAAGAATATATCATATTTCTTTGAAATAATTCCACAGCATGTTGGGCAACATTCCCCATGTACAGTATGAGTTTCCAAATGGATATAACAACAATTTTGGAGTGGAGAGGTTTAGACTAAGTGAAGGGCTGTTTGACCCAACTAATGTGAAGGTATGTTGTCACTGGTGAACTATCTTGAGTATGTTATCAATGCACCAATCAATGTTAATCTGGAGAGAGTAGAATGTGGTTGAAGGTCTGACAGGGTATTGCTGCGAAATATTGGCCTTGGCTTGACACACTTTTATTATTTTTATTATTATCACCTAAAGTTTAACTGTTTTGACCAAACTTGTTGTTTCTCTCTTTGACTCTATTCGATCCCCCCCTCCTCTTAGCCTGCAAAAAAGCTCTCTAGTAGTATCAGAGAAGCAAGGGGAATGGGGGAGTTGGAAAAGAAAGGAGAGTTTGCAATGGCTTGTTGTGTTTTGAGAATTCTACATTCAGATTGTGAATGTAAAATTTCCCATTGGTCCATTTTGATCTGATGACATTTGCAAATGCTAATCAAAGTAGGAAACTTTCTTGAAACTTTGTCAGTTGAAAGTGTTTTACTGTAGCATAGCTTTCAATTTCCAGGAGCATGGAGAACAAACCCTTGGACAAAGAGCAGTTACAGTTTTTGTAAATTCAAAGCCATCTGGAAAACAACTTGAATTTTAATTGTATCAAAAGGTCAAAACAAAAGTTCTAGTAAAAATAAAACAGAATAAGACTATACTAAGTTTTTGGTGAGCTGATGTATTAGCTGAGTAAATTTCTATTTTTGCTCCCAGAGCCAGCTGGAAGCGTTGTCACTCACCAGGTGTTTGTTTGTAAAATAGCAACACCAGAATGCACTTATTGATAGTGTTGCATCATTAGCCTATTTATTGCGAGTTGTACACCCTTTGTTTCTTTTTGGGTCAACAAAAAAAACCGATTAACCAACCCTTGTACAACAAACAATAATTATACCTGTTTGCTATATTTATTGTATATGGAGTTGAAAACAAATCCCCATGCTTGTTGTTTTCAGGGTATTGAAGGTAGCACAGCAATCGGTGCAACACAGGTAGCCACGACTAGTGTAGGGATGACAGATATCGACATACGAGCGGTAAGGTGATAGAGTTCTTAGTTTACACACTAATGAAGGTAACATCGGGGACCACATTTAAACAGCACTGATGTTATTGTTGATTTGAGTTTAAGAAAAATACAATAGCCGAAAAGATCCCTGCCATTTTCAGAACCCAAAAAAATATCCTTGCATCTTGCATAGACCCAAAAAAGTTACAAATACATATTGAAATAGTTGTAGTGGTGATGAGGATCAATAAATTGCCGTTCAAAAGTTTTGAAAACTTCCTTATCCAAATGTTTGTAGATAGAAGGTCTTCTAGATAAATCATATTTTTCCAAAATTCATCGTCCAGCTTTTGTGTCATCATATAATATCCCAAACCTTTTTTTCACGTCAAAGTACTTTAATATACTCATACACTCAACAAAACATGGTTAAAATCTGCAGGTAAACCCAGTAAAGTATGAGCAGACACACAGGACATATGAGCATCGGCCCCCTGGCTCTGTTAGCTTTTTATTTTCAGGGGGGGCTGTGCCTTTTTATTTGTCTATTTTGTTAAAGATGGTATGTGTGTTTTTCACATTTTTCGGAAAAAATATTATGCCCCATAAAACACTCAGTTCTATGGTAGTTACTCAGAGCTCATAACTGGTTCTCTTTGCAGGGACTGTTTAGCAGCGTTATAGTTACAGGGGGCAATACTCTACTGACAGGTTTTGTTGAACGACTAAACAGAGAGCTTGTGTCAAAGACACCTCCGGTACGTAAATGGAAAGCAGTCCGATTGTCCTTGAAAATCCAGGAAACGTTCTTCTTAAAAATTTCCAGGCCAGGAAAATCCTCTTTTGTTTTATTCGACAATATTCAAGGCCTGGAAATTCGTCCTGGATGTTATGAGGAAATTTTCACTCAAAATAAAATTCTCTTTGAATTTATAAGACAGATTTCACGGCCAAGAAAATCCTCCTTAGTTTATAGACAGAAATCCAGGCGTGGAAAGTTTTCCTTGATTTTACAAAACAATAGTCCTGACCAGGGAAGTCCTCTTTGATATTTAGAGACAAAAATACCTCCTGGACTTTGTAATACAAAGTTCCAACCAGGAAATCCTCCTTGGCTTATAGTTTGATGTTTCAGGTCTTCCTTGAATTTAAAGGCAAAAGCTCTGCGCCCAGAAAGTTCTCCTTTGATTAATTGGACAAGAATCCATGCCTGGAAAGTTCTCCTTAAATTTGGAAGACGAATTTCCATCCCAAGAAAGACCTTCTATTGAAGAACAATTTCTCAGGGCAAGACAAATTTCCAGGACAAAATTTCTTTTGATTTTGGAGGAAATTAAATAGCCAAGAGAGCGTTTCTTGCGATCCGGCTTGGAGAAAGCTACTTATAGAAAAGAGATACTGTGTAGTGGTCACTAGCGTTTCTCTATTTGTAGGAAAAAGCTGCTTAGAAAAGAGAGATATTGTGAGGCGGGTTTCTAGCGTACCTCCATTTCTTGGAAAAAGCTGCTTAGAAAAGAGAGATATTGTGTAACGGGTTTCTAGCGTACCTCTATTTCTTGGAAAAAGCTGCTTAGAATAGAGAGATATTGTGTAACGGGTTTCTAGCGTACCTCTATTACTTGGAAAAAGCTGCTTAGAACAGAGGTATTGTGTAGCGGGTTTCTAGCTTACCTTAATTTCTTGGAAAAAGCTGCTTAGAATAGAGAGATATTGTGTGGCGGGTTTCTAGCGTACCTCTATTTCTTGGAAAAAGCTGCTTAGAATAGAGAGATATTGTGTAGCGGGTTTCGAGCGTACCTCTATTTCTTGGAAAAGCTGCTTAGAATAGAGAGATATTGTGTAGCGGGTTTCTAGCTTACCTTAATTTCTTGGAAAAAGCTGCTTAGATGAGAGATATTGTGTAACGGGTTTCTAGCTTACTTCTATTTCTTGGGAAATAGAGATATTGTGTAACGGGTTACTATCGTACCTCTATTTCTTGGAAAAAGCTGCTCAGAACAGTGAGATGCTGCGTGGCAGGTTTCTAGCGTACCAATATTTCTAAGAAAAAGCTACTTAGAATAGAAATACTGTGTGGCAGGTTTCAAGGTTTCTCTATTTCTAGGAAAAAGCTACTTGTATTAAAGATACTGTGTAGTTGGTTTCTAGTGTACTTGTATTTCTGTGAAAAAGCTAGGTACTATGTAACGGGTTACAACGACAGCCTTGTTTTTTCTCGACAGAGTATGCGCCTAAAGTTGATTTCTGCCAACACAACAACTGAGAGACGGTTTAATCCGTGGATAGGAGGATCGATTCTTGCTTCCCTGGTTTGTATAGTAGTACTAGTGTTATGGTAAATAAGTAGACATGACAGCAGTCATTCGTGTAAATGGTGATGTGCAGGTAGTCCTGAGAAGGACAGCCGCTGTGACTGTTCTTGACTGCTTGAGAACTGGGTGAATAAAGTTATCATCTAGATGAAGGTAGTGTTGAGAGTGATGGCCCCTTTGACTGTGACTGACTTTTTATCAAATCAAGTAATTAAAAATCTGTATCAATGTCATGAAAACCTACCAAAAATACGCAAGTATCTAGTCAATGTAACACATTTTCTTTGCGATTGCGCGTTTTGTTTGCTTACGGTTTTACGGTACCATTTATGTCCTATTGTGTCACAGGGATGGTCTCCCAAGACACCATGACTCCAAAAAATATCTTCTCCACCACCTTCACTGACATCCCCTGCTGGCTCATTTCTCGATCCCTGTTTTTTTTTAATTGAAAAAAAAATTTTTTTTCGGTAATTGTCTTCCTGTATACATCTTACATAATAATGATAACAACAACAATAACATTGGTATATACATTCTAGAAGGGCTAAAACATAGTCTCAGCGCTCTTACATAAGTATTTACACTTATACTACAAATATATCGTACCTAAAGATGAGCTAATATTTATAATATGTCTTACAATACTAATATTATTGCAAAGTTATACCTAAAACTGTGTCTTTGTGTTTTTTCAGGGCTCATTCCAACAAATGTGGATATCGAAACAAGAATATAACGAACAAGGAAAGTGTTGTGTTGAGCGCAAGTGCCCTTAACAGGGGTTTCGAACACTTGATCGCTCGCATGTATTTATACTACCCCTGAAGCTGAAGAACAGTCGGTAAAGATTGATCCGTCTTCGCTACCGGATGTGACGATGGCTTTGACCGTATAACTCAGTGCTTTGTCTTTACCCTGGTATATGTCATAGTAAGAGTCTGTAGTTCAAAGTTTCAGCGGTCGTCTCACCCCAGTCGCCAAGCTCGAAGAAGTTCTTTGTTGGAGAAAAGGAGTTGGGGCTGAGATGGGGAAAACTCTCAGCTTTCAGTGTTAAATCTTTGAGAACAAAAGTTTTATAAACTGGAACTGATTTACCTTAATTTTTATTGTAGTCCCATGCGACTGCAGAAGAATTAGAATCAACACACAAGGGTTTTTTGGTCATTTCTTTATTCACTTTAATATATTTTGCTCCCGGCTGCATATATGCCCAAACTGTAACAAGCAAAGGCAATAACCTTCCAAAGGTAGTTTGATAATCTATCCTTAAATCCAGTGTGAACGATTATTTGCCAACTTAGGAGTAGGCGTTTGTAAACTCGATAAAAAATATCGGTCAAAATTTGCTTTCATCCTTTTTTTGAGCTGAGCATTCTAAGAGAAAAGACGCTTTTCAGAATTAAGTTTGTACTGTCTTATGTTTATAAATAAACCATTATTCCATTTCCTTTTTATTGCCCGTTTAATACGTATACATCAAGGCCTCGATCTGAGATTTCCCTGTATTAACCTCACTCTCGATTAATAAACGCTATATATATATATATTTATCAAAATGCCATGCTCTTTCCTCGGTATATGGTAAGCCTAAGCTTTTGTGGAAATATGGGCCTCTCTTAGTGCTAATTATGCGTCTCACTACTGGATGGAAGAATTTTCTGAGTCAGGCAAATTCAAAGTAAGCTTAAGTGTTATTGAGACTGGACATGTAACTTTACCAGACTTTTTTAAGAAAATCGTGTGACCTTGTCGAAACTGATCGTTCTTACGCTTTGACAAAAATACTGACATGTAATTGTCAAAGACAATTATGTCTTTACGCCTAATAGCTAAGATTTCACCAACACGCATCATGCCTGCATAACCTATAAGCGCAATAAACAGCAATCTAAGCTGCGAAAGAGTTATATCTGCTTTGTTGTAAGTCTTAGCGAGATTTTGGATAGCCTGTGAAGGTAGTGGGTCTTTAGGTTTAATGGGCCTCGCCAGTGTTCTTTTGGAGCTGTCAAGGTGGCTTTTACTATCGGGTGAGCGCAGGGCGATGTGAGTCCAGCCATTCTGTGCCCCCACTGTATAGCGTATACGGCGTTGGAAATCACAGCGTAGCTTGCTCGAGAAGGTGGTTGAGATATAGTGCGACTATCAGTAGCTCCGCTGTTATCACAGAAACTCCGACTTTCGATGTTGCCCATTGCCTCCATCGTTGCCATGCTGTTGAATACGCCTTCACGGTGGATGCTGCGTTAGATCCAAGAACCGTCTGTGGGAGACTGTGTGCAAGCCGCTTCAACTCCGGATCTTGTATATTGGGAGACCAAACTCCTTACTTAAATACGTCTGAAAAATAACAAAACAAATCAAAAAAGAAAATGAGAATAAGTGAACGACATTGTGCGAGGTGACCCAACAGTTCGCTCAGCTCGCAAACCGCAGTACCCTTGCAATTCACGGCCCACCGGTCATAGTGGCTCGACGGCTCACTCATCTCTCATATTCTCAGCCCTTGGCAACAACGGCTCACCGGGCAAAGTAGCTAAACAGCTCATTCGTCTCTCATATTCTCAGCCCTTGGCAGCAACGGCCCATCGGGCAAAGTAGCTAAACAGCTCATTCGTCTCTCATATTCTCAGCCCTTGGCAGCAACGGCCCACCGGGCAAAGTAGCTAAACAGCTGATTCATCCCTCGTATTCTCAGCCCTTGGCAACAACGGCCCACCGGGCATAGTGGCTCAACAGCTCACTCATTGTCATGTTTTTTCAAGCCCTTGGCAACGACGGCCCACCGGACAAAGTAGCTAAACAGCTCATTCGTCTCTCATATTCTCAGCCCTTGGCAACAACGGCCCACCGG
>JAOBAT010088206.1:0-18044 GCA_026413305.1 Hydrozoanthus tunicans
GGAGGACAGAGTAGGGGGTTGGGACTTGACTCCAGTTTGTTTGAAGCCAGTTGAGTAGACAAATAGCAAGGAACCTTGACAGAATTTCATGACATAACAAATTGACCATTTTAAATTTTCTGAAATCATTTTAACCACCAATCAAAATTTGAGTGTGCGCACTTCACTTGTACAAGGGCAACATAAAAATCTTGATTTGACAAAGGGGGTTGGGCTTATGTAAGGACAGTGAATAAGCTATGTGAAGAAAATTCACTCACTTTTCTTTAACTTTTTGCACTGGTCAGAACAATATTTTTACTTATCCTGTCCTTTAGACAGATGACAAACCAACTACTCTCAAGAGGAATCAGAAGTTGTACACATAATATTTACTTACGACGGTGGGGGTTCTGTAAAACTTGGTCCATCAAATCCATAGCTACAACAAAAGAATCAGCAAGATGAACATTCAAAAGAGAAAACAAAATTCTAATATAACTTTACAAGACTGTTAGCTCTGGTGTAAAACTGTACTCAATAAACTAATACAAACTTTTGTGTAATGATCAGAATTATTCATCATCCATTAATTAAAACAAACTAACATTAACTCTTTTCTTTGATACAAAATTAATTGTTAATTTGGTATTAATCTAATGATGGGCAACATACAACCAGTCTAGAATGAAGTAGGAACACAAATTGGACAAGACTGACCTATCAAAGAATCCAGTTGATGATGAAGAGCTGTATTTGTCGCGGAAGGAGGACTTCCTATTTCCAACAGGATCAACCTGCTCAATGGTTTCCATGGCAGCAAAGGCTGAGTGGCTCTTGCCAGCAGCCTTGTTTGGCTGTCTACCCTTAGCTGAACCTCCAAAACCCATTCCCAGCCTCTCGAGCTGGGCTGCCTTGTTGGGGTCAACATGCTTTAGTCTCTCTTCTTCCTTCTCATATGAAGTAGGATTGTAAGCCAACTTGGAAGACATTAACTCCTCTTCAGCCTCTGCTGATCTCTCAGCAGCAAACTTTTCTTTGTCTTTATCAGCCTGAACGGCCTTGCTCTCCAGTTCACTGAAGTCTGTGTTCACCTTGCGTTAGAAAATGAAACAACAAGGAAGTTCAGCATTAGTACTGGGTCATTCATGTAATGCAGCATGCACTGTTCTTTTTTTCAAAATGAAATTTATACGTACAATTTTTTTATTGTCAATAAGTAAAAATCACAAAAGCTATAATCTGATTGGCTCCCTATTCGCTATCAATCAGGTGAAACAAACCTGTTACACAATAGTATCGCACTAGAAGTAGTGCAGACATAATTTATTTGGGCCAAATCTTAAGTGACCTCAAAAATTATATCTACTGCTCCATGGTGATTTACATATTTTAACCTCTGTTTTGTAAATCACCTTGGAGCAATAGATAAAATTTTTATGCAGTCACTATGGTCATTAGAAGCAACTAGTCCCAGCCCCCTTGAGCCTCCTTCCCAAGAGGGTAGTGTTAAATTTGCATACCAAAGTTACAGTGCTTGTCTTAAAGTGGATATGAAGTGAAAAATTTTATTACTTCAGAGGATAGACCTTGCTAAATGGGGAAAAACCGTAAAAAAATTTTGCTAAAATCTTTCTTGAGATACTTACCTTAAAAATTTTCAGCTGATAACATCTTGAGTGGTTCCGACAAATTTGGATTTTTTCAAAATCTGCTGCCAATCCGTAACATTTGGGTGTATTTTAGCTAAAGTTAGGTTATCGATGTATCCGAGGCAGATGGATCATCAGTCCAAGTCTGGCTCAAACCCACCCAAATTCTACGGATTGGCGCCAGATTTTAGAAAAGTGCAAATTTGTCTGAACCACTCATCAAACGCAATTTTTAAAAGTTGATATTTCGAGAACCAGGAATGATTTTGTCAAAAATTTTTTCATCATTATTCCTTGTTTAGCAAGGTCTATCCATTGAAGTAATAAAAATTTTCACTTCATATGCACTTTAAGTCTTAAGGTGATGTATGTCTTGATGAAAACAACTACACATAATAGTTATAAGACCCCTTACCTTTCTTGCACCCAGTCCTCCTTTCTTAGCAGCAAGCTGTCAAACACAGCACTAAAGTTGTTAATACTCTTGACAAGCCATCATGATTACTATCATCACCATCATGTTTACAACATACCATCATCATGATAAATATCCTCCATCAACATTACTAACCTTCACAATCACCCCTAATGATTCTCCACTAATGTAAAACTCACCATGTTGGTGGTACACACCTTATGAATATACTTCATGCTTAGTAGCAAAAATGAGAATAGTTATGGCTAATTCTTACTATGTATAAAAAATAATGTATTATACAAGTTACAGGTGTAGTTGCTTAATATTAAAAAATCTTGTCATTTGTTCTTATCTTGAAACAACCCTTAACAATGGCTAGCAAAAATAATATCTCCTAATCAATTCTTATCTTAAAATTCAATCACCTGTCATGATTGTTCTTAAAAAAGGTTGTTGTCTTTGACAAAAAGACATAAAATTATTTGGAGAACCACTACATGAAGTTGAAGAAATAAAACTGAGCTCAAAAGCTTCAACATTGCAACTACTGTATAAACAACACTTGCTAAGGTTTTCAACCTTCTAACAAGACCTCCAGCTTATTACAGTCCTCTTGTTCTTAGATGTAAGTTAAAACAACATCTTTGAAATGGCTTGTTTACCACAAATAAACGTATCAGGGAAATGGGTAGAAAGAAACAGAAATAAACAAGTGTAAAAAATACTTAGTTTATAACTAATATATTTAGATTGTAGCTTAGCAGTCAACCCACTCCTTTTTTCTTTGCTCCGGCTGGCTTCCTGCCTCCTATAGTTGGCACTCGTGGCTCTATAACAGATAAGGGTTTGACTCAATTAGTGAATTTTATTTTCTAGACAGCTTAAACTCTAGAGCTTAAATACAAGCTGGATGTTGCAGTACTTTGTTAAGTTATGTTCTTAGAAAAGTTCACAGAAACAAATTAACAACAACAAGATTGTCACAAACTGGCCAAATCATATGAAAAGATACATGATCAGATAAATAACTAAAAGGGTATAAAAAATAATAATTGATCAACACCCTTCTTTTCAGGTCAATGCTATCACTTTTGTAATTGCAAGAAAGGGGAAGGGGGGGGGGGTAAATGGGGAGTGCCAAAATATGGCCTCTGATAGGGTAGAGTAATTTGAGGCTATTAGTAAGACACGTTCTTCCTTTTCTTATTAGAGTCTTTTTAATTATGGCAGTGTATTACCTCATGATTAAGCTATTTGATAACAGAGGTTCACCTTGCCCAATCAGAGACCACTATTTAAGTGTAATACTTTTACTTGTAGTATTGGCGTTTAATTATACTTAGCAAAATACATATACCTTAAGACATGAAACTTGTTTAATTATTACATAACATGATAATAACTTTCAATAGTTTGTTTTAAAAGGTTATTATTGCATTGTAGAAAACTCAAAGTAGTACTTGCCTTGCTTCTTCGGTGGTGACACACTCAAATCACCCATGTTCTTATTCAGAGCATTTGTAGCATCTAGAAAGCAATAATACACAGTTTAACAAAATGAACTTCAATATTGTAAACATCAGAAATAAAGAACAAAAAAAAAATTAAAAAATCAGATGTATTACATTAAAACTAAACATTACTCAACTGCTGAGTCAAACCTGCAACACATGAACATGGCTACAAAATGTTTGGCTTGCATTAGCATGTGAAAAGTGTTTAAATATTTAGTTACTTTAGCTTGTGTACTTAAGAAACATGTGAAAAGCAATAATCAAAGACTTGTTAATTTTGTTGAAGACATAAAGAAACTGATACCTTATTATGGGAAATTAACAATGCACTTTATTAACGCAATTTTGGACAAATCATGTTAATTAGATGTATCTTAACAAAATGTTGACGTAAATTTTTATGCATGTTTTTAACAACATTGTCAATTTAAAACATCTTTTTTTCTCTATGGAAAAATCAAAATCTCACGACTCCTCTAAAGGCTCCTCAGAGTCACTATCGGACAAGATATCTTCGCTTGGCAAAATTAACTTCCAAATGTCTTTTGACTGGTCTTGATATTCCTCTGTCTCTTCTTCCATTCTCTTTTTTAAAATTTCCAATGATTGTTTTTTGTCCCAATCCATGGTTACTTCTACTGGGATTTCTAAGCTGAGATGAAAATTGCAAGTTTGAAGAAATCGAAGTAAATAAAGCTTGTTGTAAAAATTTGCATTAATTTAATGCATGTAAACCTAATTTTTGTAAAAGTCACGTTAATTAAGTGAAAGATCGATTTTCGTCATATTGTCAACCTGCATTGTTAATTTCCTATAATAAGGTATATAATTATATTTTTCTTGAGAGTCCTTGGGCGGGTTGTTCAAAAGCTGATTTACTTTAACATACATGTATCAGGATTAATTCTTCTCACTCTTAACAAAACCTATTAGTTGTCATGGCAATTAACACTGGATTAGGTCTTTTGAACAACTCGGCCCAGTACAGTTTGCAAATTGTTGATAAATTATATCAAACCATTGTTTGTGTGGTGAAAAGCTTGTAGGCACATGTAAACATTGTAAGTTTGTCTTTTTTGCTGAGAAAAGTAGATGATGAAAAAAAAGATCTAACTTTTGAACCAATAAAAATGCAACAAAATGGCTGATGTTAGTCTTGTACTGGCTGATAAAAAAGTATCATCCCTTCTTAAAGGGTAAGTCTCGGGCATTTGTTTTTTAGATTTTTTGGCTTTATCAAATAGTTAATAGGTCTTGTAAAGAAAAGAAACAAAAACATTGACTGAAATACTTTTAATTGTGCGCTATTGGACGTCGAAAGTTGCGCAGATATTGCGCAATCTTGAACAAGCGGTTTGGAGTCACGCTATCGATGACGTCACAAGTGTGTAACATGTATGAAGTAGCGCCGCAAAAAGATGACAATGAATAGTCGATCCACCGAGAAACTTCCTGGCAAACGTTGTGTTGTCATGTTTTACAATAATATGAATAACGACGATGTAATCTTGCACCAATTGCCAGAAGAATTAAGTTTAAGAAACAAATTGACTGCATTTGTATATTTGAAGCGAGGTGAGAAGTTTGACGATCGAATTCTTTCCCTACGGCTACAAACATGCGCAGTGAGCTATTTTCTTCCCTCTGATTATGAAAATTACCGGGCTAAGGTAAATGGTTTTGCAAAAACACTAACTCTAAAAAGCATAGCCGTGCTATTAAATGATTTAAGACAAATGCTGGGAAAAATAGTAAAGGCGAAGTATGTGCGCCACGGAAGCACGTCTTCACAGCTTCACCGACACCATCAGAAGATCAAACACGTTGGAAAAGAAGAGATGCTTATAAAAAGCAGGCGGCACAAGGGTAAGCTTTTAAATTTCTACTCTATTTACATACGGCTAGGTAGGTTTATGGACATGTATAATTCAGTGGTCATGTTCGTTTTAACTTGTTTTTAATCATAGAGTTCTTTGAATTATCGGAGAATTTTGCGTTGTTGCACTGTTCGAAAAAATGTTTCTGCTTATTAAAAGTCGGAGAGTCGAATACTTTTGTTGGCACAAGACTCTTTTTTTTTTTCAGAACGTCTTAAAAACAGAAACACCTCGGAAAACAAAGTGAACCTGCCTTGAGTTGTTGGCTAATGAACTGAAACAGCCTAATAAAAGTAATATGTTACTGTTAGGCAAAAAGTGTGAAAATTGTCAGTTTATTATTTATAAGAAGAACTGGTGAGGCAGGTGTATTAAGATCTTACTTTCTGGTAATAAAAAACGATTTTCCCTTTATTAAGAGTAAAGAAGTGAAAAACAGTTGTGGGATGGAGTTGAGAAGTTGCCCAAAGAAAAGTGTAAACTTCTTGAAAAGTTACCAGACACAGACAACAAGAATGACATCTGGCACATAATTGCTAAAGATTTGAACACTCTGATTGTTTTTATTTGAAATAAATTATTTAGTTATAATTAAACCTTGTTTTGAAATTAAGTGTTGGAAAAAAAGTAGACACTATTACCATACAACAAACCTGCATGCTCAGAATAAAGTGCCTGTCATTTGTACTGGTGCATCAACACCAGAGAGTGACAGTGAAATAATGAAAGAAAAGTAACTAATGCTTCATTTGCGTATTTAAAAACATCCACATGAATTCTGAGAATACACTTTACTCAAAATGTGGGCAGGGTGAACTTGAAGGAGAAGCCAGAAAGAGGCTGTGGTTTGCATCAAGCTGGTATATGTACATTTCATATCTTTGTTTACACTTTTTATCCAACTTTTACATTAAGAAATGCAAAATAAAATGAGATAATGCTGATATATTATGAATAAAAACAATTATTGATTGAAAAAGCTGTAGCTACATGCATGGTAAGATCCAAAGAGTAACTCATAAAGTATCATTAATTTTGTTTAAACAGTGGACAAAAACAAGACCTCAATAAACAAAGTAATTATTTAATTGTTGCCTATTGGAAGGTGACTTCATGTTTCACTTAGTTACTGGAAGCATATGTTGCAAGAGCAGCAGAAAAATAAATACAACTCAAAGGAATACCACACTGATGTTAAATAAAATAGGTCATTTGTGTTAACCTATACTTTTGCTTGTATTAACATGATTTTTTTTGTTGGAGTGCAATCTCCTACACTGTCGGTGCATCGCTCTGGGATCATCTTGCCCTACTGTATGGAGGTTGACAAACAATGTATATAAACTTTGAAAGGGGATTATGAAAAAATGTAAAACATTTTTTATCAGTGATTAAGAATCCAAATATACAGTATATACTTACTTGTTGCTCTTCTTATCAAATTTCAGAATACTGTAGCAAAGCTGTCAAAGAATTAATATATTATTTGCCAGCTACCTGGCAAATCCAAAGGTTCTATGGCAGTATATGACTGAACTGAATGATACCACTCCACACCACTTCAGCAGATTCCGCAGAGCATCCAGAAAAACAAGAGGCTATTCAAATTATATTTCAAGATATGCAAAAAAAAAACCCATTGTGAATTGATACAATCTTCTTTTTGTTAGAACAAGTTTAGTGACAAAAATAAAATGCACTTTCTTGCCATTTTGTTTTTAGTACAGTATTCTGTCAATCACAAAATAAAATATATGAAATTAAAATGATTTTTAACAAAAAAAATGTAGATCACCCTTGCATCCCCACTGAGATTGCTTATATACAGTCATTAAACAATTATGATTAAGTAGTGTAAATTATGATTAACTAGTGTAAATTTTTTTTCATCTGGAAAACAAAAACCTTCATTTGTGAAATTTTTTCAAGCCCAGGAGGGGGAAGTGTGCCTTAACCATGGGTGGCTGGGGGAGGGGGGCCCAATAGTTTTTTTTGGTTAACCACAATAACTTTTGAATATGAGTTTCTGATCTTGTAACAAACTACTAAAATTTTCACTCTTTCTTTAGTAAATATGACAATTTTCACACATACACCTTGCATAAACATTGCTAAACTGAGGTACCTGCCTGTCAATAAAATTGAAATATCAACAATTTGTATTCAAAACATGAAAGAAGTTTTCTGTCAACTGTTACATAAAGAAATTAAAATACACAGTAGACAAACTGATGGAAAGACCAAGATGTGGATACAAATCTAACAAGATTAAAAGTGAAGAACTAATTTTATTTTTCATTTCTTACAATTTAGATTGAGCTCATTAAGTAAAGATTGTCTTAATTAATTTTAAATGCCTTCTTACAAGTCATTTAAAAGCATTTCAAAGAATGTACTTTTCGCTTTACATAAATTAATATTTGGAAAGAAGAAGAAGTGCGAAGGAAAAATAAGTAGTAAACTTTATCGACATTCGCTCGAAGCATGTTTTCCAAAATTAAACTAAAATATTCTTCGGGATGTACTTATTTTCGGGTAAACCATAATGACGTGGATTTTAGACCAACAGTATGGATTTTATTTTAATTTTATTCTTTTATACTCGCACTATCTGAAAATGTCTGACTGCCTTTTCGCAAATCGTCTATAAACAATCGTAGCGAAAATCAAACATGAAAGAATAAAGTTTTGGATTACTTTATACTCTTGCCGATCTACATCGTGAAAATCGCTTCACCTTCCTGTCGTTAGATCTCTTCAAAACTTTTTGAGCACCCAAAAAAACTACTTTTGGTGTCCGCAATGATTCTAACAACTAACAAGCATATCAGTCCCGGGCGAAAGTATTTTTGAAGAAAATATGATTTATCTTTTACTTATAGTCAATCGCATGCAAGATTGATATTTAAAATTTTCTGACTGCTTCAAATACAGGTGAGTCCGTAAATTTTGTCAACATATCGTGTAAGAACAAACGCTTCACGTCTCTGGGCATGTACAAACCAGTTTTCGCGATCAACAACTCGTCGATTTCCATGGTTGTTTGTTCACATCAGTCTCCTTTTCGTTTTCTACCTCGCTTGGTCGCTTGGAGGCTCAAAACGCCGACGCTTTACTTCGTGTACAGAGGTATTTGAATCAGAGTTTTCACTTCCCGTTAATTTTTAAAGTCAGATTCAGATTCAAGCTCATCGGAGCTCAAAGAGGCCAGAAGCACACTCGGCGCCACTATCTGCCATAATGCAAATCTAGAACATTACACACGTGTGACGTCACCAAGCCTCGCTGCGCGAACGTGACATTTCTTTAATATTGCGTTACTTTTGCAATTCGGGAACGTTTCATTGATAAATAAAACCCCTAAAACGCTGATCTGGAGAAAAATGTTATTGAGACTGTTTTCTACCAAGCACAAAGTACCTCTTCTTCAAATGCAGTGTTTAACCCGAGACCTGCCCTTTAATTCTGGAACTTTATCCCAGGTGAAAAATTGCATGTGAACAGATACGTTTCTACAGCCTGAAAACCTTTTAAAAACCAGCGAGCGTGTTGTGGCACAGGCCACCCTATCCGCATCAATTTCTAACATCGTATTTTATTGCTGTATCCGCGTTTGAAGCTACCAGAAACAAAAAACAATGTCCCCGATTATCACTTTAAATGTTAATACAGAAGATTTCACTTTCATGAGTTAGAAAAGCGCGTCATGTTTCAGGGCCACCAGAAGCTTCTAATGGATTCAAGTAGACTTCTAGTGGGCTATTGCCGTCGTTTGTCCGAAATTATCCAAAAGTTAATGTCCGGTTAAAACGGTGAAAGGGTGGCTCTAGGCGAAACGTCGCTAAGTTTTCAAGATTAATGTCCAGTAATAGTTTTATTTTATTTATTTACGATTATTATAATTCGAGTAAGGCGAGCTGCGCGGGTGCGAAGGAGGCTAGGCTGCCTGTGGTTTGTTGAGCTGTCATCACTGAACATCACATGGTTGAAAACAAACACCGTCGTACCAAGAGGATGTAAATTTTCAAGAATTTGCCAACAGGACACAACTTTGCGTGACTCACAAACAAGCTGGTTGATTTTAAACACATGAACTAGTTTGATGTTTAACAAATGTACATGTCGTTTTTAATACACATACTTGATCTTTGGTGCTTTGTAAATTCCCTAAATGGAAAGCCGTCTGAACCAGTTCAACTCTATCGTTCGAACTGCCGGAGAGCAATTTCAGGGGCAGATTGAGCAATTACATGATCAAGCTCAGCAAACAGTCCCATTACCAAAGTTGTCGCCTCGAACCAAAATCATAACATTGAGTCAACTTCGCAAGGGAGACCATGTTATGGAAGAACATCCGTTGGGATATTGGCATCACTTCATGGTCGAAAAAGTTCGCTCAAATTTTGCTTGGATAATCCATAAAACGGGAGATCTAGAGACAGGGAAAAGATCTCTTGGAGCTAGTGATGTAACGATTAAAGCCGAAGTTATCAGAGAGAAGTTTTTTCTTCAGAAAGGACAAGTACTCTACCGAGTCGAATATCCAAAAGGGTTTCACTCAGATTATGTTGATAGTAAAATGAAAGATCAGATGGTCATTTATTCACCGGATGAGTCAGTTCGGAGAGCGAGAAAACGACTGGGAGAAAAAGACTACAATGTTTTTACAAGTAACTGCGAACATTTCTGCCGTGAATGCAAAACGGGAAAGAGAGAGAGCTATCAAATTGTGGATTTTTTTCTCAGTCTGGCAAGAGTTGTTATTTTCATATTTCATGCAATTCTCAGTGCCGTTGTGTTTGTTGTTGGTACATCAACCGGGTATTTCGCACAAGCTTCAATCTTACTTGTTGGTTTCGTTATTGGCCTTGCCTTAGGTGGACTGCAACTGGCGATAATTATTTTTGTCGAAGTTTTTACCATTCATCGGGCATCAAGTCTGGGACATGTGACTCCTGAAGATGCTGAACGCATAAAAGCCAGGCGATTGACACCAATTTTAACGGGTTTTGTTGGTACAGTGGGAGGGTCATTTGTTGGGTTATTTTACGTTCCCATCCCAATTCTAGGGCAGCTAACTGGAGCCGTGGTGGGAAATTACTTAGCTCAGCTTATTGGCCTATTATTTGGCCGTTGGGTTGCTACGTTGCTAAAGTAGTTTGGTTGTGATAGGGGGGGGGGGTGGGGGGATGGGTACTAAAATTGTTAAGGATGTTAAGGGCTTACCCCCCTCCCCCTCCCTCTGAAACATCTTTTATTGTCTAGGCCTTTTTATACATATGTTTTACTTGCTATAGTACTGTTTCCTTTAAAAGCAGTATGCAAAAATGAAACAATGTTTATTACAATTGTCACCTTTGGCTTTGACTTCATATACCAGAAGGTTGAGCCTGATGATGAGTTAATATAATGATTCAACTTTTAGTCCTTTCCCCGGCCCTCTTATTAATTAATTTTGGATAAAAAATACTATTAGATAAGTTTCCCATTTTTAGCCGGAAAAAATTGTGATCTCACTTTGTAATTAATATTTACAAAAAGAGTTCATGTAAAAATAGTATCTAGGTAGAAGCATGTTTTGTAGTGATATTTTAGTTTGGCATAAATACCATAAGCAATGTGTTCGAAATTTGATAAACAAAATTTCACAAGTGCATTGAAGTGATTTTTGAGACAATTTTGAAATATCACAAGTGGTATTCATGCCAAAATTCACTTACAAAAATAATGTGCTTTTATCTGTTTGAAATTATAAATATATAGTTTGTGCTATTATCTGTTTATAATATAGAGTTTACAGCCAAAAGCAACAAACAAAACAGTATTATGTTACAGTAGTTACAGCAGACGGCATGGCGCCATAGTCACAGAGTTTGCATTTTTGTTTTTTTTAATTGAATGAATTATTTTTGCAACAATGATTTTGTTTATGAAGCTATTATTTCATACTGGTCAATATTTTGTGAAAGAAATTCATCTTTATTGATGACCAAGATTTTCATTTAGCAGACAATGTTTTCCATTTCCTGAAGTTGGCTAAAGTTTAGTTGATTGAAAAAAAAAATGCAGCTGTGGCCATTCAAACAAGTTTATACTAATAGTAGTTTTAGCTGCACTGTCATTTTAATGATGACAAGTAAAATTTAATTTCACAGACTTTACAAACATCAACTTAATGGAAATTTCGCACCTGTTAAAGCTTGCAGAAACTGTATTAAAAGCTTTCACTAAAACTAACATTCTTCAATCTTGTTTTTGCTTTCCACATTAATTGTGGGCTTTAATATTTTGAATTTTTAACCAAAAAGCTTGCAAGTTTCTCACCATTCTTGTGAGAGAGAGCAAATTATGGTTTCCATAGTGATTTTGAAATACAACTATTAACAACAAATACCACTCTCTGGACCAATCAATTTGCAAGATTTTTAAGAAGTTTATTCTAGATTTCATAAACTGCTCACTCTGCTAAGTTGTTTCCCCCGAAAAAATTTGCCCAGTTATAGCACTGTTTTAGGTTGGAGGTTGATCAGTTTTCAATGAGGGTTCACCAGGAATAAGGCACTGTTTTGGGTTGGAGGTTGAAAGGGTAAAATGCAAAATGGTTGAGGTGCATGAAGGGTCAGAGGCAAGTGGGTTGAGGGACAGGAGCCATAAAGGGTAAACTGTTTTCATCCCCATTTTGTTTTGGTTGATACAACAAACTATAGTGTAGTTAAAGTCCCTATCAAGCTTATTTTTTAAGTTGCATATGAAATGTAGAATACTTTAATGATAGTAATTTTCGAAAATAAAACCTTTTCTCGCCGTTCCTGTTACATTTTTAAGACTTGAAGCGTGCAATGATGACGTAGCAGGAGGCATATGACGTAGCATGAGGCATTAAGCAGAGACAATCTTTCTTATCTCAAAAAATTCAATTCTGGCTACAGTAGTCACGTTGTTATAACTTTAATCAATGAATTAATCCCTTGAAATTGTTTGAAACAAACATTTTAGGAAATTTTGCAACAGAAATGAATTTTTTAAACAAAAACCACATAACTCACTGCTGCTACGTCACAGGTTACCAGTCCCCAGCTATTGGTCAAAATTTACATTCCAATCTTTTTTTGATTAAAAACTATACTTAGACTTGGAAATTTGCTTTGGTTACCAGTATTCAAATTTTCAGTTCACAGAAGACAACAGTTTTAATCCAAAAAGTAAAAAGTTAAGCTTGATAGGGACTTTAAGTATCTGTTACTAGGCACTGAAATTGAGGGGGTTAATTGTTTTAGTAAATGCCAAATCAGTCGAATAAATTCAAGTGAGAGTTGGTGAATGCCAAGTTTGAATCAAATTTAACAATTTAAGAAAAGCCCACGCTCACTTTAATCATATGTTTTCTTGAAATTTCGAGGTGAAACAATATTTATCCTAATAGTGGTTTCATACATTCCAAACTTGGTTATGAGTTTTCCCCTAGTCAAATGAAACCTTCTGTCTCTCCTTGTCATGGTTAGGTAAGCAGAGCTAATGAAACTATTAGACTTTGATGTTTCTTGGATTTCTCAACAAGAAGCTTGAAAAGCTAAATTTTGGTGATAGAAGCTGCCTCATTTTTGAGATGTCAAGCTATTCTCTTAAGCTCACATCTTTAAACATTTCACACAAATGGGCTCATATGCAGCCTGAGCTTGACTCAGTGACAGGCCTGTCAGGAGCGGGGGAGCGGGGCTGTCCCCCAATAATATCTTGACATTCATATTTTCCATGTTAGAAGAATTTGAATTTAATACTGACTGCACTTCTCATCTATGCTCACAGCCCTCCACCCCTCCCCCCCCAAAAAAACCCATTGATTTCAATCCTTTTTAAAAAAATATGCCCTATTAAACTAATCAATATTTACAACTAAAATTTATGGAAAAAGAATCAAATACTAAGAATTTGCCAAAATTCAACTCCAAGCTAAGCTGTGCAATAATAATGATATTGAAAGAAAGTTACTTGCAGTACTTAGTTATTTAAATGTTTAAAATTCGCTAATTACATTGAGTATAAATGTATAATATGTAGATAATTACATATAAGACCAGTAAGGAAAAATATTTTTAAAGTTAATAAACTTAAATTACATAACGCTGTATTTGAAAATTTGTATTTTTATGTATAATTATATTTTTGAATCTCTCTGTGTGCACTGCAGGACAAATGGCGTTATTAGTTCTTAAGAAAATATTCAGTTCACTTCCCTTGGAAAATGCAATGTCCCAGGGGGGGTACTCCCTATATTGGGGTGGTAGGTATGACTCTCGTATTTTTAGGGGTAAAAATTGCCAGTCCGGTATTTTGTAGGGGTTGTTAAAAGAAATCCTGTGTTAAACCAAGAAGAGCCTGGTATTTTTTAGGGGTTAAAACGTGAAGCTATTGGTCAGCTTGCAGTCCCGTGTTTTAGCAAACGTGCGTACTGAACAAGAAGTTAAGACAAAAGTCCTTTGGCGAATGCTCTATTACTCGCGTGCCTTTAATTACTGCATATCGCGTTTGTTATCGTATCCGATCCGAGCCTCTAGCTACCAAGTGAAAATTTTCAGATCTCAATTGGTATTTTTTCGGGTAATTTTTAAAACCGAGAGGTATTTTTTTAGGGTGTATAATTTTATCCCTTGGTATTTTTTAGGGTATTTTGGGGACTTTTCCGACGGTCATCCCTACCCTTTCGACCCTGAAGTACCCCGACCCCCCAGGGCAATGTCATTGATAGGGTATGAGGTGTTATTAATTGAAATTTATAAAAAAATTGTCTGCCTTTTCTAAGAGTTCAGAATTATTTACTTTTAAGTGCAATCAGTTTTAAGATCAGATGCCCAGGTAAAACACAGTGTCCAGACCAGATAGTTATTTTATCCCTCTTCGTATATGTCAGTTAGAAGATCCATGTAGTTCATCTGTTCTGTGCAATCTTCATAGAACTTCTTGTCCTTTCATTCTGTTTTGATGGTGGGCTTCCTTTAGTCTTCCTCGGGATCTTTTTCCATCCGGCGCCCGGGGGGTACTCTGGGGTTAAAAGGGTAGGGATGACCGTCCAAAAAGTCCCCCCCAACCCTAAAAAATACCAAGGCAAAATAAATATTTTCCACCCTAAAAATACCTCTCGGTTTTAAATTACTCAAAAAACACCAATTATCCCTGCATAGCTAGCGGGTCGGCGCTAGTTAAGCCGCCTCGTGTAGCGCTGAACGTGGTGATATTGATTAAAGGCGCGTGCGTAATATAGGACGTTCGCCAAAGGACTTTTGTCCTACATCTTCTTGTTCAGTGCGCACGTTTGCTAAAACACGGGGTTACAAGCAGTCCAATAGCTTCGCGTTTTTCAACCCTAAAAAAATACCAGGCTCTTGGTTTAACACCGAGTTTCTTTTAACAAAACCTTAAAAAAACGATGGTCATACCTACCATCCCACTACGCGCTTTTTTCTGTAAGAACCAGTAAATTTGGCCGAGGCTCATTGTTCTTAATTTTTTTTGCGATTTGAGCCTCAAATTGTTCTTAAAATGTTCTTATTTCTAAGTGTGGCTTAAATCGAAAAAAAAAATGCAATACAAGTTTTTGAAAACGGATTGCTTGGCGGGTGTATTCTTGATCAATTCATCCCCTGATTCCAGGATTGGTTTCATATTCAAACTCTTACCTTCGTTAAATCAGTTAAGTTACGTCTGTTGATTCTCTCAGAACTCCGCTGTGTTAGCGACATCACAGTTTAATTACTCTCAATTTCTGCGCTGGACAAAATCAAACCAATAGTCGTGTTGACCTTTCAGAAAACTTTTTTAAAAAAACTCGGCCCCGAGCCTCAGCTTGTTCTTAAATTGTTCTTAATTTTCGGCCAATCTGAGACTCGTTCTTATAAAGTTGTTCTTATAAAAAAGGCGTGTATAAGAAAGTACCCACAGATAAACAAAGACATTTAGTTTGTTGAAGCTCTTGAGTATTGGCTAAAGGTTGCCGAAAGCACAAGCAAATCAAACACCGAAACGTTCTTTTAATTTCGCCACGTGGTTTACTCAAGTTGCAAATGTATCGGAATTTTCGTTGTTTGTGAAATGGATAGATAAAACAAGCCCCCTGGCGGGGGGGGATACTTCGGGGTTAAAAGGGTAGAATACTTCGGGGTTAAAAGGGTAGAATGACCGTCGGAAAAGTCCCCAAAATACCCTAAAAAATACCAAGGGATAAATATTTTCTACCATAGAAAATACTTCTCAGTTTTAAAATTACCATAAAAAATACCAATTGAAAGCTGAAAACTTCCCCTGGGTAGCTAGCGGGTCGGTGCTAAGTCCCCTCGTGCTGTGCTAAACGTGATATGCAGTGAATAAAGGCGCGCGCGTAGTAAAACGTTCGCCAAATTCTTGTTCAGTACGCACGTTTGCTAAGACACGGGACTACAAGTAGCCCAATAGCTTCACGTTTTTAAACGCTAAAAAATACCAGGTTCTTGGTTTAACACAGGATTTCTTTTTACAACCCCTAAAAATACCGGACTTACAATTTTAAACCCTAAAATATACGACGGTCATACCTACCATCCTAATATAGGGAGTACCCCCCCTCCCCCGGGAACAAGGCATTCCAGTTGACACGGCAAAGTTGTTGCTGCCAGTATACTGGTGGAAGGTTATAATTAAACGACTTAAATGAGTGAGAGCAACGAAAAATATGGAAAATGAAAGGTTAGTGAGTTTTTTTTTGCACACTTGTTCACTTAGACCAAACTGTGTTGATAGGCAAAGAACTCCACGAGTCAATGATTTTGTTTTGTTTTGCCGGATTAGCATTCTCTTTTGGAGAGGTAGGATAACCATCGGAAAATCCTTAAAGGGCAGGGATAACCATCGGAAAATCCTTAAAGGGCAGGGATAACCATCGGAAAATCCTTAAAGGGCAGGGATAACCATCGGAAAATCCTTAAAAGGTGAGGATAACCATCGGAAAATCCTTAAAGGGCAGGGATAACCATCGGAAAGTCCTTAAAGGGTAGGGATAACCATCGGGAAATCCTTAAAGGGCAGGGATAACCATCGAAAAGTCCTTAAAGGGTAGGGACAATCATCGAGAAATCCTTAAAGGGTAGGGATGACCATCGAAAAGTCCCTAAAGATACCTCAAAAATATACCAAAGCAAAGTTTTCCGTTTTTCGTAGTTTTATTCTGGATAGCAACCATGTTATTTTTTCTTACATCAAACTACTAACGGTGCCAACTTATTAACATATTGCGGTTAACAAAATTATTATCTCAACTCACCATAAACTTAAGAGTCAATGTCAGTAAAAACCAAAGTTCGGCCGGGTCTCGCCAAATTTCGGATTTTTTCATATTTCGCCCAAATGACCCCTATGGTAAGTTATTTTCGAAAATTGCACTAAAAGGTTTGGCAGCGCTTTAAAGATTTTTCTCAAAACCGAGGGAAGTTTGAATTCGCCATTTTGTCTCCTGACCGCAGCCGCCGCCTTTTTTTGGTTGGATCAACCAGATTGAAAATTTTAACAGGAACTACATATGTTGTAAAGGATCTATCTGGACACCTTTCGGAAAAACGTTGTTTAATCGAAGGTGATGCACTAGTAATATATTTTGAGCCGTTTGATATACCCCAATCGCAGATGTTCGAAAGAATGCATTTTCCACTTGCAGGATCCTCCACTGATATATAAAACGTATAACCGTTATTTAAATCGACGGAAAGTAAACTCTACCGGTGGCAAGCTCATAGTGTTCCGCTGAGAGCTCTCGACGCGACAGGTACAAAACGCAGGTCACAGGTCAAAGGTCACAGGTCAGCAAAGTCAGGAGCCAGTACTGACCCTTCAGCCAAGCAAACGTCTTTATTGAAACAAGGCAAAACACTGAAATAACTCACCCACCCCTAGCAGGTTCTAGCGGGCCTGAAATTCAACAGCGGCTCTGGGCTCCCTAGGGTAACTAGACCAAGGCCTAGGCTAACTGCCCCAGCAATGCTTCATGGAGACCCCAACACCACTCAATTTTTCCTGACACCACTGGTTCTAAGGCCAATTATCGTTCTGCTGTTTTGAAGCTCTTTTAACTGCTGTGTAAACATGACAGATCCAGAATTGTGTCACAACAACATGAAGAAGAAGAAGGTACAAATCTATCTAAATCAGAGGGTCCCCGTTGTTGTATTTCCCAGGTGATACTAGTTTTTTTCTCGCTTGAAGGCATTTCAGTGAACGGGTTTTGTTTTATGTAAAGTAAACGACATTTTACCAACGCGGCAAGTAAGGGAAGAGGTCAAAACAAGGTCCACCCTAGGGGCCCAATTTGGGGGGGGTATTAGCCGCCACCCACCACCTCTGAAGGGGGGATGGGGGGGTATATACCGCCACCCACCACCTCTGAAGGGGGGTAGGGGGGTATATACCGCCACCCATCACCTCTGAAGGTGAATGTTATTACATGAAAGTAAGTTTTTCATTTATAAATGAAAAATGAACGTCGGCAAACGGTCGTTAGCTAACCCTCGAGTGGTGTCCAACTTCATTCATAAAACTCTAAATTTATGGCTCGCGTGTTTTTAGTTTCGTCGCTGATTAACAT
>JAOBAT010088217.1:0-18043 GCA_026413305.1 Hydrozoanthus tunicans
ATAAAAGGCGACTGCCAAATTTCTGTGGTACTGCTTAACTTCTTCCATAATACATCTATCAATTATGAGTTGGTCTATTATTATTATTATTATTATTATTATTATTATTATTATTATTATTATTATTGTTATTATTATTATTACTACCACTACAATTTTTTTTAAGCGAACTCAAAAGGAAGATAATGAAGGAATATTTATTGGACAGTTACCGTTACATTTTACAATTAGCCAGTTCGGAATTTCAGACGAAACACATGCGCGCGTCGGCATAAAATGAAATATTCATCAAACTTAAGAAAAGAATAATAATGAATTCCAGTCCAGCTTCATTGCGTTCTTTTGTTTAAGTTTCATGAATTTTACATTTTATCCCGACTCGAGCACGTGTTTCTGTTTAAATTACTAAAAGCCGCTGTTTCGGATTTTGTAGTTTGACGAATTTTTGCCTTTTTATAACAATGAACTGTTGCAATTGCTATTATTATTATTATTGTTGTTGTTATCATTATCATTATCATTATTATTATTATTATTACTATTGTCATTGGTATTTTAATTATCAACATTGTTTTGATGACCGTTTAGGTTATTGTTAGCATAATTGGGGCTCGCAGAAAAACTTTCACTTCCGCGTAATGATTGGCCGTTTTATACTAAAACGAATAATTCGTCTGGACGAACGCGAACTAAGGAAAACATTTGTAGTTCGTCTGCTGATGTGCCGGGCACAAGACATATTTTGCGTCTAGACAGAGCTATGGTAGTTCGTTTGGAGGCTTAACACTTCCTGTGCCCGTCTTTGTACTGGAGACGATTAAACAGACGAACTAAAACATTTGCCTAGTTCATCCAGAGGAGTAGTCCGTCTTGTTATTCGCCCTGTCTTTACTTTGGACGCATAACACGAGAGAAAAATTTACCGAGTATATAAAAGGATCAATTCCCCGTGCCAGGTTCGTGATCGACTGACTCCGAAGAGTGTTTCCCGCTCTCGTACGGATATTAAGATTCTCGAAGGCTCTAAACCTTGCTAGAAATACTCTAAGTAGAAGCCATCCTTATTATTCTAACAATTTCTCATTGTTATTGTTGGTTGACTGAAAATCTCAGTTAATTGTTCAGTATTTTATGCGTTTTTACACTCATAGCCGGAATACAAAATAACTCACGGAAGTACAACCAAATTTTAAGACACGTATAGATTTGTTGATAGAAGGCGTGATTAAACATAAAGTCTGTTTTGTAAATACGCAAAAACCTTATAGGAACCCTATTTTTGGAGTTTTAGCGTTTTTTCCCGCCTTATTTGGTGTTGGTTATATTCAATAAACGCATATTACATGTCGGTACTTTTAGAAAAGAAATTTTAACGCAGGTAAGAACAGAAGTTGCTCCAAAACTATTTACGGTCATCTTTTAGACACAAACTTGTAAACGTTCGAATAAAAGTCGTTTTCTGAATTTTTGTGATCTCAAGTCACCTTTCTATTAATTCAAAATGAGTTTTTATGTTACAACCATTTTTATAGCAGTATATGGATCTAACAAATAATTCTAAAAATGAAACAATGTCTTCTCTATATTTAACACGTTTCCTCTTCGTGGTGGTCGACTATGCTAATACGCTCAGTAAAGGTCTAACATTTATTCGTCGTAAATTGGTACGTAAAACCTATTAATCAAGTTTGAGAATATAATCGAAACATAAAGTTGGATAAACTAAAACTATTTTTCAAAACTTGGCTTTAAACTTGTTGTAATGCGCTACATTAAAAAGCATATCTACCACACTATTAAATATACAAAGTATAATAAATATTTATTAATTAATTGCGGACACCAGATCTTAGTTTCGTATTTATCAGTACTCGCGTTTCTTGAAGGTTTTGAGGTTGTTTTCAAGCCCTGACACATTTATTCGAGTCACACACACAATGACAAAGAAAAACAGTCTCCCTTGTCTATAAATGTCAACACTCTTGTCAATAAATTAAACACCCAAAATATATCGGCTTTCCGAGACTATAAATTTAATTTGCAAAACGAACCTGCTTCATTACCTTTGTTCCTAGTATTTATTTCGATTTCATATCACAAGACAAAAGTATAAGCAAGAAAATTCTTGAGGTTTCTTTTTAAGAAAAATAATATTTTTCTTTGAAACAATAAATTATCGGTTTCGTAATTATAGTCTACAGCTTAAAGCAAACCGTGCCAAGAACATAATAGATGAACATGGCGTTAATCCCTTAATATGTGATGTTTTCATCCTGAATAAAAGCAGGACTTATAAGTCTGTTTATTAAGAATCTTTAAAAGTTATGAGTCGTTCCTTCGATACACAATCTTCACTTACCATTTGGAAGGATGAAGAGACACCGTGTAGCCAAAATAAGCGCCCGTCGCCTTGGATGTATTGTGAACACGCGCAGTCTCGGTGTCAACGTTGAAACTATGGCATCCAAAGATAAGTAGCGAGGCAAAGAAAGTTGTACCCACCGAGGCTTTCATGTTTTCTTACAGTGTCGCACAGGAACACTCTGGCTGACCCAGCGAGTGACGGCGCTGTAAAGCTGACAACTTAAACAACTCAGTGATGACAAAAGCTTGTTTTCCTTACCGGTCAGTGACCGTTGACATGTAACGGTGTCGTTATTCAACGCGTTGTCCCCCTGATGGGGCCTGTTTTCGGTAGATTTTCTACCTTTGTTAAAAAATGAATAGAAAGAAAAATTTTCTGAAGTTCGTTACCACTGTTATACTACAGCCTTTGTTTTTGCCTGCTTCCGCTTTCTGTGCAAGTTTCCATCACGTCGAACTGACTTATATTGGACGCGGGAAGAAAATTCAATTTCCAGCCAATATCGCAACACAAGTACTGGCTGTGACGCGAACTGAGGGCGTTACAAGGATTTAAGTTTCTTGTCTTTTAATTTTATAACAAAAAATGGATTAAAAAGATACATTTGAAGGAAACAAAAACAGAACAAACTAGGAACTAAAAAGCGAAATGTCATAACTACACCAGCCACCCGCACTGACCCACTTTCGATCCCTATTGGAATGTTTTGGGTTTCTGGAACCCACCGAACGTCATATTCATTCCGTCACGAGATTAAGAGGTTGAAATAACTTACACATAATTATAATAGCTTTTAAATGACATGTATTGATCTTATCCGAGATCTCAAAAAACTCATTTAAGTATAAACGGCGAAATTCCGGCGTGCTTTGTCGAGTGTTTAAATTCGTGAGGAGCTTATGCTCGTTTCTGCACGCGCGTAACTCTCGTCACAGGCAGCCCAAGCTAGTTGTAGTTAATCGATTGAATGGTCTTTACCGTATTTGTATGGAGTACTAAATAAAGAACGACTGCGAGATTGCTGTACAGTATACCTCTATTTCGGGCAAAAGTATAAAAACAAAGGTTTTATACCTCAACTGTTGTCTCCTTTTGTTTCGCTCGTACGTTTAAGGATTATAAAATTAAATGTCATTTAGAGTTGACTAGAAAATGAGTATTTCCTAACGAAACAAAGAGAAAAGGGCAAGCGGACCCTAAAGTTTATAGATTTCTCCGAAAGCCCGATAACTACTCCCTCCCAAGTGCCACGTCTATCAGCCATTGGCTCTTTTTTTTCACCTGGGGAAAAGGCGCCGATTTTCCATTTTCCTTTATTTTTGACGTTTGTTCAAAATAGAAGTCTTAACAAACTCGAGTTCGTTCTCGAAACAAATCACTATTTGTACAGACAATTTCATCGAACACCTAGCTGCCTGTGCTCTTGCCTTCACAGTTAGTGTTGAACATATTTTTAAAATAAAAAAACACTAGTAGCGTCTGACGTCTATTGCGACTTTGAGTAGCCCAGGGACACAAAGAATGCTGATGCTGCGAGAAAGTCAAGTTTGGTAAAAACTTCAACAGATTTGAATGATTTTTTCAAGTAAAATCAAGTTAAGGGTGAAAAGAGTTACTGTAACATTCTTGTAGTACCTGTTGCTATGTAACAAGCTAATTACAGCGAATAAACATTCTTTTCACTTACTATTGCATGGGCTGCGGAACCGGGGGGGGCACACCCCAAATAGTTTTCTGGCTAACAACAGCAACCCTTGAATAGGAAAAGGAACTACCACAACTTACAATACCCCCCCCGGAAAAAAAATTTACCGGGTTTCCAATCAGAATCTCTTAATTCAACTCTGCTGCACTTTCTTTTCTGCTCCAAATATCCTTCCTCTCCAAGAACTATTTCATTCAGTTAACCATAAAAGCAACGACTAAAAGGCGGCATACTTTATTGCATGTGTATTTAAAACAGTATTACAAAAAAGCACGCAAAAAGTATTTGGAAAAATTGAAATTGCATGAATTCAAAAAATCTTCATCAAACAAACCTCTACAAAATATTATTTATACCGCAGCCTAGTTTCAATAACTACCATTAAAATTCCTTCTAGATCTTCCAGGACAACAAAAAATTATCATTGGTTGTAAATTCCGAGTGTCTTTTTCGATGTCCCAAAACCATTCCTCGTCTATAGCTATTTTATAAAAACACTTCCTCTGCTGGAAGCTTGTCCACGTACCACGCAGTTACACAAATTAAATACAGTTTTTACGAGAACATTGTAAAACAAATTAAATCATTTAAGCTAAATGCGAAAAATCACATACCGTTAACCCTTGTGTAAAGAACTTCTTTTCAGGCCCGAAAAGTGTTAAAACCATTTACAATGTAACAAGTTGTACATAAGTTCATAGAGAATTTACAAATTTTTGTTAAAGTATTAGGACTGTTAGCCACTTGACCAGCGTCTATTTCAGTGGTTATTCTAAGTTTTCGATTAACGTTCGAAGAATTGGAGTTAGAGCTAGATTCATAGTTGTTTGAGCAACTGGTTGCCTTAATCAAACGACTTTCGAACCACCATTCAAAAAAGATACTAACTTCACGAACGTAAGATTACATCTTTCCACAACCTTATTTCGACAAAGTTTTGCTTACGCAAGAACACAAATAAACAATTGAGGCAAGACTTAACCGACTTTTTGACATCTTGATGCCATTTTCGAGGATAAAATCAACAGATGCTAACGCTAAATTTCTTAACTTCGACAGATTACATCAAAGTCGATTAAACCTTTCTTAAACGCATATGTCCCAGGTTCTGCTTCCCAACAAACGGGTTGGAATGGAAGTGTTCCAAAAACAAGCCTCATTTAAGGTTTTCGTGAAATTCAAATGAACTCTGAGAGTAGCTGGTGAGCCTAATTAATTCTTTGACTAATGAACAAATTTTGAGGCAAAGCAAAGTTTTCTGGAATGTCAGTTTTTTTAAGGCGTACATTTTGTACTAACACAAAAATGGATTTAAATTGAGTTTTGGTTTTGCAAAGTTTTTCTTTTTTAAGATTTCAATCAGTACCTAAAAAATGGCAAAATGCTTTGTTTCGATGGATTTTAAAAAGCTGTTTTCCCAAAAAAATTTATAGAAAAGGAAAATTTTAACGAACTTAACTTTTGGTAAACATTTTAGTAAGACGCTAAGATATGGTGACGTTTCGTTGTTATCTCGACGTCATCATCTAAAGGTTTCACTATGCGCTAATACTGTTGGAAAACTATTCGCCGGTGACTCAACAATAACATAACAATAGGCTATTAATGAAAACAAAGTCAAACTCGACGACAAAAGAACAAAAATCATTTTTCATTTCTTTCTATTTGTTTATTCATCAAGTATTGTATATCATTCTTTTTATTCAACCTTGATTTTTGCTCTCTTGTCTTAGAATTTGACTTTGTTTTCATTAAAATTTTGTTATATTATTGTTGCGTCATAGGCGAATGGTTTTTTCAACAGTATCGAAATTTTTTTTAAATCAAGTTTTGATAGTTTAGTCTTCTTACTAAACAAACGTGCAGTGAAGTAGCGAAACCTGACGATTATATCGAGATGACATCGAAACGTTGTCTCACCTTAGCGTTTTTATCAAAATAGGAAAATTACTCGAAACTCATTCTGAGAATTTACTTTTAAAAGAGGCGTCCAAAGCCTCAAGTAAAGAAAACCCAAATTCATATCATACTCTCAGGTTAAACAACAGAGATGCTACATTCTTAGAACCAGTTGCTCAACAACTACGCCTTATAATATTAATTTAACTGTTACCATCAAGTCAGCAAGCTCCATTGAAAATCCACATCAATTAATGCAGACAATGCTCCAGCAGAGAAATCAAAGAAGAGATCCCCAACCAAATTCTTTCTTCTTTCCGTGCATGTTAGAGTAATGCTTTGTTATTATACGTCATCGAATCATCCGCGTCCGTTGGGTTAGATATCTCGCGAGGCATTCTCTTACGTTTGAAAAAGCCAAACTAAAAAAATCGAGGAGAATTGTGTGAGTAAACGGTCAAAGAACACTTGTCATGGTATAACAGACTGAAACGCAAATGTTTTTGATGATTTCTCGTTTATGTTTGAATCACAAGAATGCATACGTGGACATCATTTCAAATAACAAACCCTGGAAACATTTTACAATTCCTAAAATTGGAGAAGTTAAAGTAATAGAAAAACAAAAAAGAAATATAATAACGCAAAACAAAAAATAATGCCCATAAAATAAATCGAGAATTAAACATAAAAGAGAGCAAAAATGATTGTGAGGGTTACAAACATGCATAATGAACTGCTGCAAAGGAAACGAGTGATATTAAGTAAACAAAATAGAAACATCATGCAAGGTTAGCAGTATTTCTAAAGTTAAAAAACGAGTTCAGTAAGTTAAATCCACAATGAAGATGATAAAAGAAGGTAAGTATAGTAAAAACAGTATTTCAATAGAACGTAGAAGACAATTATGTAAAGGAAAATTGAACTTATACAAAAAGTAAATAACTTATGTATAAGAGGAAGAAGTTAGTAAAGCTGAAAGAAAAAATGAAAACTAGTAGACTTGACGAGGGCAAGGTAAAAGCTCAAACATGCAGAAGTTACTTGTACTCATAATCTCGCGATATCGAAGCCTCTAAGGAAATCGTTGTAATTGATGTTTCTGTCGTCCATAATTAATAAGTGAATCAACTCTAGGGTTCACTTTTCCACACCATAACTTAAATCTTAGTTTCAACGATTTTAAGATTTTGGCCCTGAAGGGAACTGGGTATGCAACAACTATGCAAATAACAGAAGCCAAAATGTTGGAAAGACAACGTGTTCACCTGTCGCTAACTTTCTTTGCATAATTTGTTGTCACCATTTTGGATCAGTGTAACTGATGTTACAAATGGTGCATCATTTATTCTAATCGAGAATCAGCGTAAAGTCTTTCAATATCTATGATTGCCATTTGTGCAACGCGCCCAGGTAAGATTCAATCACAGAACGACATTTTCAGAGCAAACTGGTAAGAACCAATCACAGAACGACAATTTCAGAGCGCATTGGTAAGAACCAATCACAGGACAACAACAGCAAACCGGCAACGCCCTCTTTGCTCACGATAAGGTTTGACAACAAACATGATCACAACACCTTTGCTCTTTAATCTTTAACTTAAACGGAAACGACCAGTCCTGTTCTCAAATCAAATGAAGAATAATGCTCGTGACTAGGGGTTCTGTTTTTTTTTTCAGTAAGTTTAATGTAATGTTTGATCATTAAAGGTAATCGTCGCTTTACTTAAATAAACTGTAAAATTCTAACAAATTTTGCAAGTACATCAGATAATCATGATTAATCGAACTGACTTTGATTTCCATTTGGTTAAAGCGTAAAAACTGCATAAAAACTAACTCGGGCATAAATAACATGCAGCTACAATTAATTTACTGATTTCTCAACAATAGACCTGTCTCTCGCAACGACTCTTTCTGGTCAAACCTTTGCTTTGTGCGGTTAGAATCGAAGTTGATGTTACCACGCAATACCAAAAAATTGATCCAAAACGGCGTCTACGTGAGAAAGGTCTAATGGAGGTTATACTGCAGATTCGGCTAATCGACAAAATTGCTTTAACACCCACAAAACTCATACAAAATTAATTATTTTCTGTAAATCTAAAAAACTTCTCTTTATATGCTTTTTATCCCTTTAGAATAAAGTTTCAATTTATTTCTCCAACTTTTTTTCAAAATCAGTTCTAAGAATTAGTAATAAAAACTTTCAATAAAAATGCATTGAACTAACGGAGCAGCACTTTTTAACTGCAAGAAAGCTTGAACTTTACTAAAGCGTTTAAGAGACTAGAGTTTAAAAGCTTTCATGAACCAGATGGCAGAACTGCATTTAAATCAATAGCTGCTAGTAAACACTCTCTACAAAAGCTAAAGTGCATGTGTACTAGGGGAGAAGTAGGCGTGGTGAACCTCGTTAGTTTCTAATCGCATTCTGTCATTGGTATGTCCCACTCTTGTCCTCTAACAAGCTTCCACTATTACTCAAAAAAACCTTTAAACCTCGTTGCCACCACTTCGTTTGCTTGTGATCTGTTCGAGGTAAAGAGTTGACTTTCATAAAAGCAACAGTCGCGATGAAAGAAACAACAGTAAATGTCGAATCGTTTATGAATGAGTTTACTTTAACTTGTTCTTTCACCGCCAGATGGCAAACTTCTCGTTCTTCGCTGCTTGGAGGTCTTCCTAAAGCCAATCGTTTGTGTAACATTCGCATAAACAAAAATAACCCATGCAGCTGTTGAACATTTGTTTGCAGGGCACGAGTACTGATGTTATATTTGTCCACAAATCAACTTATTTAGGACTCATCGGTTCTGTTTCTTCCGGATTTGGCTGGGAGATGTTTGCTATCCTTCGTCTGAAAAACCCCGCCTTTCAAGATACAAGGTAGACAAAACAATCAGTAATAACTGATAACTTTCAATATTTAAGATTGCAAGGGCTGAACAGCAATGTTACGGAAGACTTGTTTTCCCTTTTTTCATGATGGTGCTCTTCCATATTTAGATGGTAAACCATGTATTATAATAGTTTCATCAGTCTTTGATGTGCTTTTCTTTATTTGAAGACCCACCGCGGAAAAGCTCGAACGCTATACGTAATACGTCCAGTTATTGTTTTACACAGAGACAACATCTCTAGTCGCCTAAAGCAACTATCTCAACAAACAAGAAAACAAAGGTTCAGGTTTACCTTTATGTTCTATAATTACCAATTTCAGTAACGCTGAAAGATGACCACGTACAAATAAGATTTGGAATGGGAAGGGAAGGATGATTTCCGATTCAACAAACGAACAACAAAAGAATGGAATGAATAGAATGAAAGTTAGGAAAAAAAAGAGAATTAATCAAAGGTACCCTCTGAATGCTCGTGGAGTGTAGAATATATCAAGGAAATGTAAACCTACTCATCTGTAACATCGACTTTTAATCGATTAGATGAGGTGTGATATGATTAAATGAAATGACTATCGGTCAAATGAGCATTGATATGATTGAATGAAGTTATTATCTGTCGAATGAGCAGTAATATGATTGAATGAAATGACTATCTGTCGAATAAGCCGTGATATTATTGAATGAAATGACTATCAGTCGAATGAGCAATGATATGGTTGAATGAAATTACTATCGGTCGAATGAGCCGTGATATTATTGGATGAAATGACTTTCTATCATTACACTTTTTCCCTCACGTCCATTCCGATGCTTTTGGAATCTCCACTTGCAAAAAGAAACGAACCAAATTTTATGCTAGAGAAGAATCCAACAAGTCAATGTCTTTCTTTAAAAGTTGATTACAACATTTTTTGTTGACATTCTCCCTTAATAATCAAGACAGATACATTGAATGGGTGGACGAAATCCCAAAGAAAACGTGTGTAGGGTTAGTGCAAGGAGAAATGTCTAAAAACTTAGCTAAGTCCCTTTTGCAGGATAGATCTCGAAGAAAGGTATTCAAAGTGCGTGGTAACGAATCCTGCAATCTGAACTGGTTATTAATATTAAAGTGACGTGACAGCGGGGGAAACATTAAAACAATATTAACTACTGGCTCAGCATCGGTACTTGAAAAGAAAAACTGCTGTTTGTTCTTTAAGTCTTTAAATATTTAAAGACAGCTCCAAAAACCGACAGATCAGATAAATACATTGAACTCTTATTGAGAAAATGTTAGCTCTGATGTTATGATTCATAAAAAGACAAAGAATTTGTAAATAGTTAGCTTTGACTTGTGTTTCAACAGTAGAGAGGAAGTTACAGAACTCACCCTGTACATCAAGAACACAGCTAAGGCTAGAAGAAGAAAGCCTCCCAAAGCGGACACGATAAATATCCAGATTGGCGTCTTGATCTTTGAACCATCAGACTGAGGTTTTACCAGTAAATGAATCTTTAAATGTGGAAGAGATAATGTAATTAATGCAATGTAAAAACATCCATTATCTATTTATAAGATAACACCCTTAGCATTACTAATATATCACTGTTATAATGGGGGCAGCGTGGCACAGCGGTTCGGGTGCCGGATTTGCATGCGGTTGTCTCGGGTTCAAACCCCACTCTGACCACTGAAAGGATTTGGCTTCAGTGATCCCAGAGCCAAATCAACTGCGCTTGTAAATAGCCAACTGGTCTGCCTCCAACCAGTTTGGTTTCTTAAATGTGGTCGTGTTTATTCGGAAATGTAAGTATGACACTGAAAAGCCCCTTGGGAGAGTTGTCATTACAAACTGTTATTATTATTTCATTTCATATTATTATTCTTAATATTATTTCATATTAATGTTATTATAATTATAATAATTATTATTATTATTATTGTTGCTGTTGTTATTATTATTATTATTATTATTATTATTATTATTATTATCATATCAACAAACTTACTAATACAATTACCAAACGCTTATAAACATGAGTTAACAACAGAATTCACGATAATTGCATGAAATTTATTGATAACTTAGTTGTGGCCAACGCCTGTAAATCGCTTCTTTAAAGCATGATGCGTACTATTTGCTGTGGGCGCAAATCAATCTTGCAATGCAGTTAAAACCAAACACTTTAAACGATGAAACGATTGCTTCGTAGCGCTCTAAAAATCATTTAGACTAAGTATCTAGTCGGCTCCAAAATACTGCATGCACGTTAGAAATTCGTGACGTATAAAAAACTTAATTAACACTTTAGGAAGGAACTCTCAACCTTTGCTTCCCCAAGCTAATGCGCTAGGTTCGTTCCCGGGTTTGGAAGTTTAAAAATTTTCATTCCCTTGTAATTCCTCGAGTGTGCCGATGAATGAATTTACCTCACTTCTAATGAGGTAAGGACAACCATGTTCTTAAAACTGCCTCTTTCATCAACTTTACAATATTCATGATCATTTCTGTTACTAAAAATGAAGAAACATACCATAGCAAGATCATTCGTCATAATGCTCTGTACAATTTGAGAACCTTCTTCAAGAACCACTTTTCCTTCAGTTCGTATATCCAACGCTCCACGGTTTTCCTATGACCAGAGGACTCAAGTTAGAGATAAGAAACACGCTATATATATTATAAAAAAAGATTTAAATGAAATCGACCATTTTCACACCAAAAGGCACCAAAATGTGTTCAGTTTAAATCAGGCTTTAAATCTTTGCCTGTCTTTCAATTCAAACTCAACGGTTTAATCTTGTACTGCAGGCAGATCTATCTACAAACGGCTCACATTTCAATATAAATAAATTACATCCGAATTAAAATTAATTGAAACACGAACCGCTCGTTAGACGCTAGATTCGCTTCAAGGCTTCCTTGGCTGACGTCCTGTACCTGGTACAAGATAAATTTAAGTTGAGTTTGAAACGATAGGGATTTAGAGATCACAGAGGGATCCTTTAGGGATTTAGAGCCGATTGCATGCTTTTATGGCTAGATTTCACCAGAATTGTGCAATGAAAAAGAATTAAGCATGTTGCCTTTGTTGGGAGTTGGCTTTTTATATGTTTCGTTATCTGGGCACTCAATTCACTCGCCATATATCGGAATGAAGAGGCAACAAGGACAGGATGACAGGCTCACTAACGTTGACATAGCCAACTTAAAATTTATTTCACTTCATTCAGATAAAGCGCGTGGGCTTCCTGTGATGTTAATAAAGCTAAAAAGTTTCATAAAGATTGGCCGCATTTCGATGGTGATATACAGGTTTGAAATTGGATGATGTATGGTCCAGCCTCAATTTCATGTTTTCCCATACATTTCTCTGTAAGAATTGGCGAGTTTTTGTTTACGTTTTTGCCTCATTGGCATACGCAATCTTCTTTCTAATTTAGCTATACAGAAAAAAAAAGCTTCTGAATAATGAAATGTTTCTGAAAAACAAACTTTCTCTGAAAATTCGAGATTAATAAGCTGAGTAATCTTTCTGAGATATGGTTTTAAAAATTTTTTAAAAGTTTTACAAAGAGTGTACGGATCTTAATCGTTCTTGCCCCAAGCTGTTTTGAATCTTTTAAGCGGTAACTTCGTCTTTGAAACTACACTTATAGAACCGAAAGTTCGGTCACGCATTAATTCTGATAAGCATTCTCAAGTTTTAAAGTCAGTTGTTGTTTATCTCTGTTCTTTCTACGACTTAAGTTGTATGCTAATGGAGCAGAATGTAAACATTGACAGGCGCAGAAGATCAAGCATCAAAACTTTATACCTACATTAGTTTTTGGAGAATGTTTACGAAACTTTGCAATTTTGCTTATACTGACGTGCTGACTTTGGTGCTGGCCCCAATATCTTGATATAGTTAATACATTGTTTTTGCGTGAAAAGAGTCTATACCAATGTTAACACACACACGTGCACACTGGTACAAGTAAATCACTGATAAAATTCTAGACCAGAATGCCTCTGTTTCTGGCTACTAGTTGCTATAGAACGCAAATATCGAAGAACGATTGAGTAGACAACAGGAAACTGCTGCGATATTTTAGAAGATTCTAAAAAACCTATTATTCGTAACCAAAATGAAATCGTGCAAAACCTTTAACAAAGTTATCACCAATCAAATCCCTTTTAGAAGAGTAGCATGCCATAGCTGGAAATACGGGATATGGAGAAACCCGGAGCACATAACTTTAATAAAACATATAACAGGTTTATGCTTTATCAAAGGAACGAACTCAAAAAATAATATTACTGAGGAAGTTTGACTTAGGCTTTAAAAAAGTATGCGCCAGGGTTACGTTAGTTCGGCCAGCCTTTAAACACGAGGTTCCAGTATAAAAGGACTGAGCCCAGGGGTTTCACACGTTCAGTTGCCAATCATCCGCCGTCGAGTTAACATCTATAAAGGTCCGTGCTCTCTGGTGGGCGTGCTGTGGCACGCTTTTTGATTCGCGTTTTATTTGCATTTAGATTAGTTTCGCAATTTCAAAATAAAGCAAACAATTTACAGTTGTGTATAGCTCATTCTTGCCTCTGAACCTTGCCATGACGGTATTCGGCTGATTTTAATTTCATTAGTGTTACAACTATGAATTTTAATTCCAGAAGCGAAGTTTCACCGAATGAAATAACGAAAAAATGCGGGCCTCGATGGACATTGTTTGTCTAATTTGGTCTTGGGAAGCACGCGCAAATTTCGAATTGCTCTGGCGATAAATTTCGTATAGCTTGATTCTTATCAGTAGCCTTTCACGACGTACACCTACCAGTAGAACGGTGTTATGCCTATGACTTCATTAACTATTAAAAAATGAAACTGTTTCACGATTATGGTGGAAATGACCTCGAATTGTTGAAAGTGGGTTGTTTCTTTTATCAATGGCCGCCATTACATTTCAAAATTTATTCAAATTTCATGAAAAGGGTCGAAAAAGGGGCGGGCCTAACCCTTTTATACTGGAACCTCGTGTTTAAGGGCATCGCTCATTACTTAGTCTTACTCTGATTGTTTTTTTTAAACACAGTGGAACCCAGGCTTTCGGCCACCTACACAGTGGAACCCAGGCTTACGGCCATCTATACATAACACGGCCACCTAGTTAATACGGCTACTTCGTTATTACGGTCACTTTTTGCTTAGTCCGCCGGTCCAAATGGCCATAGTTTTTCTTATAAAAAACGCAGTTAAAATGGTCACCCCGTTATTACGACCATTTCATCATTTCTGGCCCATAGGTGCCGTACTAACGGGGTCTCAGGTCTAAGCTTTAACTAGGGTTCTCACCAAAACAAAGGTGTTGGTCCATAAACGTGATGTAAGCTTTATATCTGCACGTCCTCCTTTTCCTATTCTCCCGAACGAGCAGGTAAAGTATTTGCACACAGCTTTGTTACAGTTCTGTAAGAAAACAGATAAAACAGATATGCAAACTAGTGGTTTAAATAATAGAGCATCACTACTACAGAATATACAATGGAACTCACATGTTTTTAATGGATTCGTTTGAGTAAAGTTATCATCTTTTGCCATGCTCTTGATTGAAAAACAAAATCTTATCGTTACATTGGTCAACTTTTGAAGTTGTTGATGCGAAACCTACAACTTGTCACGCATGCACACCAGCAAGTCACGCACGCTATTTACGCAAGACATGGATATATTAAAATCTTTTGTTTTGAACACTTAAAGTCCCAATCAAGCTTATTTTCTTAAGTTCCAGATGAAGAGTAGAACCCTTTAATGATAGAAATTTTTGAAAATAAAACTTTTTCTCGCCGTTCCTGTTACATTTTTAGACTTGAAGCGTGCAATGATGACGTAACAGGAGGCATATGACGTAGCACGAGGCTTAAAGCAGGGACAATCTTTTTTATCTCAAAAAATTGAATTCTGGCTTTAATGGTCACATTGTCATAAATTTAATCAATGAATTATTCCCTTGAAATTATTTGAAATAAAAATGTTATGACGTTTTTAACAGAAATGGAGTTTTTAAAACAAAAACCACATAACTCACTGCTGCTACGTCACAGGTTACCAGTCCTTCGGCCTGCTCGGTCAAAATTTACATTCCAATCTTTTTTTTATTAAAAAGCGTACTGACGTGGAAATTTTCTTTGGTTATTCAAATTTTGAGTTCACAGATGACAGTTTTAATCCAAAAAGTAAAAAAATATAGGCTTGATAGGGACTTTTTCAAGCGGCTAAACTTCAGAAAACTTGCCAACTTTAAATGAACATTTTTGCTTTCCTTTCTCAATACGTTACCTCCCAAAATAACCGATAAAATTGTAACAGCACGTATGGTTAGTACAATTCAATCGCTATTTGTAAAACTTATAGTACTAAAAAGTATACCACAAATGGATTGTTGCTTGAAGTAGTAGCGCGTCGTTTTCGTCTGGCTTCGCGTCCTGTCTGGGTTGTGTTTGCAACCTGAAGGGAAAAAGACAAGGAAGTTAGCACGCAAGTGACACTAACATCGCTCAAGGAATACCATAGACATAGTCTACGCAATTACAAACTTGTCAAACTTCACTCTTAAGGAGATAAAAGTAAGCAAAGTGTTGAGAACATATTAAATTTTTTTTTCTTGTGTCGCGCTGATTTTCCGAGAAATTCTAGTCTGTACGTGCGTTTTTCGGGTCGTTTGGAGTCACTGAGCATGGGCGCTTGTCCACTTGTCAGTGGTAAACGAAGGTAACGTATGGTTTTTTTTTGGGGAGCGAGCGAGCGCTTGAACTGTTTCGTTGTCATAAGCTCGCTTACACAGTCAAGAGTGAAAGTTACAACTCACGTCGTGTGCGATGTCTCACTCCAGTGATGAATTTTTTCAGTCCGAGCCAATTCTTACCCATATCTGACGTCATAACCTCACTCTCTCTCCGCTTAACCCCTATTTCTGAGCCGCCGGTACAATGCGGCAAGAAACGTGCTTTAAACTCGAATTTCTCGGAAAGTCAGCGCGATACGAGGAATTTTTTTAATATCGTTTTTACACTCAGTTGAAGATTTTGTTTGACAAAAGTTGGTTTTAGGATTCAGTTCCCCATTAAAAAAAGGTTTGGGCATACGGAGTCAACTGTAACAAATTTATGCTATATGGTGTATCGAAATGTTTGAAAGTTAATAGATGCTCCAATTAGTACTTACTGGAATATTTAACGGGTTTACTTGAGTGACACAGCTTCCTGCGTTTCCAAGTAGCTAAAATAAGACGTGGAAGAAACATAAATGTAAAAACCGAGGTTCTTGCTATATCTACCAGTTAGATCACACATGCTAATTGTTACCTTCTACAAAAGCTCATATGACAACATACTCTTCTGATAGTCTTGTAAAAAGTCAAAACACTTGAAGTTTATAAATAGGAATCTTAGTCTGTTATTGAATAAGAAGAAATTGTCGTTTATTTTATTAAAAAATTAACACAATAAAAATACCTAAGTCGAACATTCAATGGGATAAACTACAACAGGCCTTAGCATGTTTACGTCAAACACTCCCAAGCTTCGCTTTCGAATCACGAAAGTGTGAGTATATTAAAATCAAACCCCAAAGCGTCCACAAATGAGAAGAATTCCTTCGCGAACACACTTTGCACATGCAAAATGTTCACACTTATTTCTTGAATACGAGGCTTGGCGCTGAAATTGACTAGTTTTACGTCAACATGCATAAGGCCTATTACAGTTTAAATCTTTATGATATGTGTTTGTGTTATATATAGTTCAAAGTTTCAGGTTCATTGATATGGTATTTCAAGAAATAATTACTCTTTTGTATTTCATCCCACTGGATTCCTGATTTTGACGTCACAACTTTGGTAATTAGCCTATCTGAAAAACCTTAGTATATCAGCAACTAAAAAGCCTATTTATTGAAATATACAACATTTTTCTTCTTTTTCAAAAAACAAAAGCAAACAAATAAAGAGATAGAAAAGCGTAAGTTGAACTGAATGGTTCGCAAGTTTTACTCCTTTAATCAGTCATTGCTTCATATCATACGTAATATACATATATTTATCCAATCTAAACCACACAAATAATTAAAAAACATATTGTGGCTCAAATTGCCCAAAAGTTAAGAACAATGAGCCTCGGCCAAATTTACTGGTTCTTTTTAAAAACGCGTGTATTCTGGCTGTGTTTTCAAAGTTTTTAGTTTGAGCAGAATTCGGTTATGGATAGGAAAAAAAAGTTTTTCGATTTTGACGCTAAACAATTTTTTAAAGCAGAGTTTGAAAAACTGAAATGTTATAATTGCTGATTTAATGCATGAAATGTTTAAAAGCGAACAAAAATTGAATAAAGTGTTAAAGCAATTAAAACCCCCCTCCTCCCGAAAAAAAGTTGAACTTACCTCGATCTGAAGAAGGTAGTGAATGAAGCTGTACTTATGATCTGTCAAACGAGTAGGTATCCTTATTTCTACTTTGAAACTGTCTACCTCACTCGGACCGTTGTTTGTTATCTAACACAAACCAAAGAAACACAAATTTAAGCGCAGGGGAAAAAGCAACAACTTTTAAAATGCCTACGACAGAAAAAAAATGTTATCTCAGTGTATAGACCTCGCTAAATAAGCAATAGCGGTGAAAAAGTTTCCAAAATCTTTTTTGGTTCTCGAGATATCCAAAACATTGAATGTTGTCACCTGATGTTGTCACAAGGTTGTGTAACGACACGGTTTGTTTGTGTCGTTACGGTTGATAAGTTTGCATTTTAGTTTGTCTCGTTACAGTTAATAAGTTCGTATTTTAGTTTGTGTTGTTACAGTTGGTAAGTTGGTATTTTAGTTTGTGTCGTTACAGTTGATAAGTTGGTATTTTAGTTTGTGTCGTTACAGTTGGTAAGTTGGTATTTCAGTTTGTGTCGTTATAGATGGTAAGTTGGTATTTTAGTTTGTGTCGTTACAGTTGATAAGTTGGTATTTTAGTTTGTGTCGTTACAGATGGTAAGTTGGTATTTTAGTTTGTGTCGTTACGGTTGATAAGTTGGTATTTTAGTTTGTGTCGTTACAGTTGATAAGTTGGTATTTTAATTTGTGTTGTTACAGATGGTAAGTTGGTATTTTAGTTTGTGTCGTTACAGTTGATAAGTTGGTATTTTAGTTTGTGTCGTTACAGTTG
>JAOBAT010088228.1:0-18042 GCA_026413305.1 Hydrozoanthus tunicans
GTCCATGACTGCAAGTAAGGGCGATTAGCTCGCTAGATATTATTATTATTATTATTATTATTATTATTATTATTATTGTTATTGTTATTACATACCCCCTAAAGACGCCAAAAATAAAAGACGAAACGGCAATTATTGTGTCCTCAACAAACGAAATCATCAAAACACTTTTCTTCAGGACTCCAAAATCGCCGCTATGAAGTCAGGTGAAAACAAAGAATTGTTACTAGCTAAGAGCTGTTGCCAGAGTAACAGTCACGTGATACACTTGACCAGTAATATCATACTAAAAGTGAACTTTAACTTTTGACATGTAATAAAGCTTTTAAATCGGCTAATCAATGCTCTTAAGCACAGCGCCATAACAATGCATTTATAATAAAAGCTAACAATTAACAAGGCTGGACGATGACGTTTTTGTTAACTTTTGAATTTCATTAAAATATTACTTTATAAACTAAACTATGTTATATTTTGTAGTTAGATTAGACATAAAACGCTATTAAAAGGTATTAAAAATGTATAAAAGGCTAGGAAAAATTTTAAAAGGTTTCCGAACGTTTTCGGTTAAAAACCATCTTCAGGGAATAAAGTTTCCGCCTATCGTTGTTAACTTAAAAGTTCTAAATTATTCCCATTGGGAAAAGAAAAATTGGATGGCTTGTGGTTTGTTTGTTTAAGTCTGGTTTGAGGACAGCAATTAGTAAAGCCTCGAGAATTTTTCTCTTTGTAGTTGTTTTAAATTAACAACGATTGGCGGAAATCTTATTCCCTGAAGATGGTTTTTAACCGAAAACGTTCGGAAACCTTTTAAAAATTTTACCTCGCCTTTTATATATTTTTAATTGTAGTTAGATGTTGAAACAAATTCTTGACCTACGTTCACTCTAAATACTAATTACCTAGCATTTATGTTAACTTTTACTTCAACTAAATATAAGAAATCTTTGTTAGCTTGATCGTCCTTTGCAGCTAATAGCCCTTTTGCAACAAGTGATCACACGGTACATTTAAAGGTATTCTGGGTGGCAAAGGAACGTCACAGACTCAATTTGGAAATGCAAAACAAAGAAAAATCACGCGTTTCTGGTTAATTGTGCCTTGTCTTGGAGTCTGTGACATTCCTTTGCCATCCAGAGTATCATTTAATGTACCATGTGATCACTTGTTGCAAAAGGCCTATTAGTAGCAGCCACCTTATTTTAAAATAAAGATTATCTCTTTCATCCATAGACTTTTTTCAAGAATGGCGGAAGTTTGCCTCGTTCTTGATTTAAACTTTCAAAGGAACATGCTACCCAAAGCGAAGCCAGTAGGGCTCACAGTCTCTGAATTGGGTAAAAATGCACCGAGAGACGCGAAATGATGCACAAAGTCCATTATTATATTATTGCTTCGTTATTTTTAACGTTGTTGGCAACAAATGATTTTTCCTTTCATAGTTTTCTTAAGTAAAAGATACAAAATTGTAAAATATAAGTTTAAAAAAATGGTTGAGATGTGACGGTTGTCCACTTCCACAACATTTGAAGTGTTTTTCAGCTCAGATCATGTGAATGACCAGTGGAATAGCTCTATACCTTGCGCTCTTAAACTACTCTCCATGAAAACTAAACGGCAACCATTAACCATATAACTGACTGATTGCTGATCGATTTAGTGTTAAACATTCTAACATGTTTCTCTTGCCTGTAGGACAATATCAAATCCGGGCGAAACAGATTAGGAAGTGTGAGATCTGTAAGGTGACTCTGCTTGTTGACTCACATGCATGAAATTACCAAGAATTTAAATATCATGAAAGCTTTAAATCGCTGCTGGAACTTTTTAAGTTATTGATTTTTAAAACAGTACAAAAGAAAGAATTGTAACATATTACAACTTGGATGTACATTAGTGGTACTTTTACTCATGCAACGTTTAAAAAATTTAAAAAAATATTTATTACGTCTTACTATAGTTTAAATCAAAGTTGATATAGCCGACAGGTTATGAAACCATTGTTGAATGTGTATGTTTGTCGTTTTCTTCTGTTTACTTGTGTTAAAGGTGCACAAATTACAAAAGGTTTTGAAAAGCAAATCAACAAGTCAAAAAATTCTCACTAACACCTGAAACAAAGAATTTGCAACAGTACGGTTTGTTCAACGTACAACAAAGCATCTTTGCTTATTATTTGTATTTTCCTTTTGAAGTTAGCCGGCTTTCATAACCAGTCGGCTATATTAACTATGATTAAACCCACTTAATGTATAAATTAAAAAGTAAATTAGAATAACAAGAATTTAAACTCATTATTAAAGTATATTAATTTGACATGATTGAAAATTTAAGACTGTTCTAAGGGCTTTTTAGCTCCTTAAAAGTTAATTAACCCACTTAAGAAAACAATAAGTGTTAAGAATTTTTACCAGTTAAGTTGTTAGATTGTTTGACGTGTTATAGAATTTTTTTCCAAAATGGCGGCGATTTTAATATTATTTTATGTGCTTTCAATTGAGCCTTGCTTGCCTCGTTCCTGAATTAAACTTTCAAAGTAATATGTTACCGAGGCTGGTCAGGCTAAACTTGAATGCACATCAGTAACAGAATAACAACAGGCTTTCAAGTGATCCTACTTTTCCTACTTTTTTGACCCTTCTAGTATTCCTACTTTTGTCTTGAAATTCCTACTATTTCCTACTTTTCCTACTTTTTTTGTCGCAATTTCAACAAATTGTGCAAGGTTGTATCATGCAGTAATAGGGAGGAAGCCTTGCAGGTGTTCAGGGTTAAAGCCTGGACCACATGTCACAAGGAAGATTTCTTGACGAAGAAATGTTCATCTGGCATGTCCAGTCCAGATGGCTCACACTCATAGCAACAATGAAACAAGTCACAGGCAGACTAGAAGCAGTTCATCAGTACTTCTTCAAAGATCTGTACCAAAGGCTGCATTCTTAGTCCTTCTTCTAAGCCCTCAGTTGTCCTACTTTTCTCTTACTTTTCCCCTCGAAATCCTTCTTTTGTCCTACTTTTAAAAGAATTTGGTCCTACTTTTCTCCAACTTTTTCACCTGGTTGTGCTTGAAAGCCTGTAATAACCTCGCCGCCAGTTTTGGAAATGGTCTGTAGAAACACAGTCAAGACAATAACTGCATCACTATATGTGTTACACTCTTTTTTTATAAGAATATATACTTTATACAAGAATATCGAGGCTGAAAATGGCGAAAATTTAAGAATATTTTAAGAATAATGCTGGGGCTGAGATTTTGTTCAGAATATAATTTCGTGCAACATAAATACGTTTACACTAAAATTTAAATATTTGGAAGTTCTAAATATTTTTCCGTAAAAATGCCACCGAATGACAATTTGTTTATGTACTAAAGTAACCGTTTTGCCGTCCCATATCACTCCTCTGCACGAAGTTGTGACAGGTCTGTTCAGTAGGTGACCAAAACTTCTCAAACACAAAACTAATCTGTTGACCTTCAGTAGATCTTTCTCACATTTTATAATGTACAGTACATGTACCAGAATGTTGCACATGTATAAACGCTACCATTTGAGACTCAGGAAGGCAACGCCATGCTAGCAGACATATTCTGTTGACCTGTAACAATTGTTTTAAGAACAATTTTAGCCTCAAAACGCCAAAAAAATAAGAATCTTGAGCCTCAGTCTGAAAAATATTATTCTTGTAAAAAAAGAGTGTACATTTTTACCCAATAATTAAGTTTTACACTTAACAGGAACTAAACCATAAATTTCAAATAATCAGGTCAAATTTCAGTTGCTGTCCAACTATGCTTTGAGCATTCCAAATTTTCAACGTGTTTTTGCATTTCGTTGACAGTAACAGTAGAGAGTTTTCAACATTTCGTTAATTGCAGAACGTTGAAATTTCTTCTTGAAAACAAACCATATTAGGTGGGACTGATTCCCATTTATGTTCATAGAGCTTATGCATAAATGGTGGCGATCCAAATATTCTTTTGTTTAGCGTAACTAGCCCCCATCTTGTGTTTAAAGGGGAACTGATCTCTAAAATCAACATTTTTAAAGTGAAATCCTTCAAGGTGTTGAGAACAAACCCAATTCTTTTTTCTTGTGTAGCGCGGGTTTTCCGAGAAATTCTAGTTTGTATGTATCGTATTTCGGGTCGTTTGGGGGTCATTGAGCGTGGGCGCTTGTCGACTTGTCAGCGGTAAACGAAGGAACGTGTGACGTAGGTTATGGGGAGCGAGCGAGCGAGTGCTTGAACTGTTTTTATTGTGATAAGCTCGCTTACACAGTCAAGAATGAAAGTTACAACTTTGGTTGTGTGCGATATCTCACTCCAATGATGATTTTTTTCAGTCCGAGCCAATTCTTACCCATATCTGACGTCACAGCCTCACTCTCTCTCCGCTCAACCCCTAATTCTGAGCCTCCGGTACTGTGCGGCAAGTAACTTGTTTTAAACTCGAATATCTCGGAAAGTCAGCGCGATACGAGGAATTTTTTTAACATCGTTTTCAGGCTCAGTTAAAGATTTTGTTTGGTAGAATATAGTGTTAGGATTCAGATCTCCTTAAACTTTCAAAAGAATATGTTACTCAAAACCAGAGCTAGTCGCGCCAAACAAAAGAATACTTAAGCCGTCCCCATTTATGCAAACCGGGTCTATTGCCTACTCGGTAACCTGCACTGGTAGCCAAAAGAAAAAAAGCTTGACAAAACTTCGGCCTCTCGATACAGGATTTTAGATATAATATAGTTCCCTTCTATAAGGTTTTAATCACTCATCAATTTTAACACTTTATATTTATCTTTCATTTGCTATTTTATTGAAGCAAGAAAACGTTTCTCCTCGAGCTATTAATTAGGGCTATGTTTACACGGTACTGGTTGAAACTTTAACTGCACGTTTAGCCGTTTTGTTTACATATAACCAGCCGAAACGTACAAATAGTTGAGAGCTAGTCGTTCAAATTTTCATCCGGCATAATCGAGGTCAATATTTTGTCCGGTGCCGTCAAGAAGATAATCGCTACCGTGTAAACACTTCAACCGGGTAAATTTTGCACATTTAGAGCTCTGCGCATGTTTTCGTGGTGAATCACTGACAAATAGCCGCGGGCTCTAAGTAAGGTCTCGAATAGCCGGTCTCGTGTAAAAAATAATTCTTTTCGGGCAAAAAAAGGACGGTTCCGCTTCAATAGTATGTACTGTGCAAGTTTTCGACCGGTAAAAAAAATTTCACTGGTACTAAGCAACATTTTTTTTACTTGCGTACCTGTAGTGTTGAACCCCTACCCCCGCCACGCCCTGCCCCCGGTGAATACAAAGTTGACTTCGCCTCGATGCCATGCAAAAACATCAGTACTGTATAACTGTAACTCACACGCTCGAGAGATTGTTTCAAATTCATCTTGTTTGCTTTTAATTTTGTAAACTTATAGAGTTATGAAGAACAATTATTTTTGACGGAATAGCGTTACAAATTCAGAAAAAAGTTATCACTTCAGTTTCTGTAAGTTATCTCAAAATGACAAAGGTAGCAGTATATTACTTTGAAAATATTTGAACACTTGAGTTTGTTTGTTTTGAAAACAAAACTATCAGTGAGACGAAAAAACAACATGGCACTTAAAAAGACGGAGGCTGCATATTCTACCTTGCAAACTTGGTGCCGGAGAAAGAAGCACAGAAAAGGGCGTGGTAATACAAGGCTTCTCTTTGTACTTATGACGCTATGTTTTGCAGATCTTTCTTGCGCCAGAAAATATCAGTAAATATGCAGATCGCCATTCTTTTTGTTTATCATAATAAGGAACTTTTCAACACGGCCTTAAAAGAAGTTCTCTTTAGATTGAAGTTGATTTGGGGCGACCTTATCATTATCTTCTCAAAATATAGAGTAGGTCCTTATATTTTCCTTTTGAGATAAAAGGTTATTTAATTATTACTGCCAATAAAACTAAAACAAAGAACCTGCGTACAAACTGAAGCTGATACTAATGTTATCTAAAGTGTCTGATATAATGCGGGGAAGAGTAAATTCGGCCACTCTTCTCAGAGCGCGCGTTTTACTGAATTTGGTTTGTTCAAAATGATAGGCTAAAAGATTTTTTATAAGTATTTTAAAACATTTTCTAAACTTTGTTCATCTTAAAGTGTCGAAAACGTTTTAAAATACTTTTAAAAAAACGTTTGGCCTTTAAAATTGTTTTAAAAAATTCTAAAACAACTATAAATGATTACAAACATGAATTTTCAAAGAAAAACTGCTGACTTTGCAACACAGATAGTCAGTTCAAGTAATTTTTTTTGGCAGAACAGAGTTCATTTTAGGAAACCACGATAAGTTTAAAAGATGTGTTATTACTCAAAGAACAGTTGTGCGGAGGTTTTTGGCCATTGATAAAAGAGCATGTTTTTTATCCCCTAAATATCGCGGGGGCAGGTCAGAAAATTACCCTCCTCACCCCTTCAGGTTAGATGTAATGCGAAACGAAAACACCAATAGATAAAATTTTCTTTTCGCCAAAATGGTTCAGCTAGGTTTTTCGCTTTTTAGCATTTGCTTGGCGCAATGAAGTACTCTTTTAACCAACGCAAATGAAATTAGGAATGTCTTAGTTGGTTATAATTTATTACTGCCACGCGTTTTTGCAAAAATATCTCCGGTAAGTTGTTAGACCTGATTTTGTTAAAGAAGAGGGCAAGTATAAGCACAGGCTCCCCTACCTCATTGTGTGTTTCCGTTCAGTTGAGCTCTCGTGAGATTGTCAGTAACTCGCACAGATATCGTCCTCATAATTTTTTCCCGCATTACATATGCTCAATAAATAAAGGTCGCAAGAAACAACTGTTGCTTTGTGGTGCGTTCTAAATTATTTAAGAAGGTTTTTGAGGATAGGACTGCAGGATTACTCTTTTTCTCTACTAGTAAAAAAAATTTGGGTACGAGTTCACCATGTCGTTTCTATGAAAGGCTTTTCCGCCCGCCCTCTCCTAGAACAAAATCGAGTTTCGTAACGTCTTACAACCTCGTTCCCAGGGCGTTTCTCGCCTGCCCTCTCCTCAGCATGACACGTACAACTAAAAGAGACTTGTTCTAACTGAAACATTTAAAGTTTAAAACTTTAGCTACTCTGTTTAATTTGAATGGAAAAAATACTGTCGCGCTTAACAATCTGGAAAACGAACGAATGCGAAAATCGTTTGACCTTTTTCCGCGGATAACATTTGGTTTCAGTTTAAAAAAGCCTTTCCCTCTTGTACAGCACCCATTGCAGATATCTTTTCGAGCAACAAACCCTTTTTTTTATTCCTTCAACAAAATGGGCAGGAAGTCTGGCGTTCTCAGATCTGGAGCGCCAAGCGACTGCTTCAAAAAGCAGGACTTTCTAAACCACATGGCAGAGTAGCTCAAACTCTCAGCTTGTTACACGTATGTTATGGTCTAGGGGACGTTACGGTTGTGACAAGTCTTTAGCTTAAAGTGCCTCTGACAAAAAGTATTCTTGTGGTGTCAGTGAATAGACCTTTCCTTTCTAGTTGAGGAACTGTGGTGAAAAAATTTATCAAAATTTGTATCTCACGATATTTTTATTTTTGTTTTCAACTGATGGCAGATTTTCGATTTTTTGAAATCTGCTGCCATTCCTTAACCTTTGGACAAACGTTTTTAATTAATCAGCCCAAGTTTGGCTTAAATTCGTTAAATTGGTTGCCATTCCTTAACCTTTGGACAAAAGTTTTTAATTAATCAGCCCAAGTTTGGCTTAAATTCGGCATCCAAAGGTTAAGAATTGGCAGCAAATTTTAAAAAAATTAAAAACTCGCGAAAAAAATGTTATTTCGAGTTGACAGAATTTTTCTCCGCTATTCCTCATGTAGCAAGCTTTTTCCGCTGACGTAACAAAATACTTTATGCCGTAGCACTTTAAGATAACGTCCTAAATGTACGCAAAATATCCCAGTCAAATTTTCAGATATACCAGTGAATGAACCTACTTTGGTTGTTAAACAACAAAAATACTAAGAAAACACAACCTCGCTCTCAGGGCTTTCTCCCAGGTGAGGACAGAAAAGCCCTGGATACAAGGTTGCGGAAAACAAGGCTTTCATAGCTCAAGAAAAGCTAAGAGAATGTCCTGGCCCACCAACAAAACGTTCAGAACGCTTTGACCTCGTAGTAAGTTAAAGTGGGACTAGGAAATAAAATACATCTTATACTTACCGAGTGTGAAATATAACTTATCTGCCCTTTATGAATTATGGTTAGTAAAATCAGGGTTTATGACTATAACCAAGGGTTCATTAACGTCTTTTTCTTCTTTTTTTAGATGGCAGACAAAATCGAGTATATGCCTGTCATATAAAAAAAGAAAAAGACGTTAATGAACCCTTGCTATAACTGTCTCCGCAACATTTGGATCCCAGATAAGCCTAAAATGTTTTTACATTACAATGCTGCACAAACCCATCTATCGTACCGAAAATGTTGCGGTTGTATTTTAGGGGAGAGGGGGAGCTCAACCTTCAACACCCAATTTGTTTACTTTTAACAATGTTTTTACGTTATCGCCGTCTTTGTTTGAAATTTTGAAAACACAAACGGAACGAAAAAGTATATGCTCAAAATTTTTTGAATAGGTTTTAAGTTTCGGTGGGGGACATTGGTATTTTTTGGTATTTTTTTTTTTGGTTTTTAGCGAGGTTTAAAATTCAATTTTGGAATTAAAATTTAGTAAAAAGTCGCCAAACCATTCTCAAACCTAAGCATGACTTGCATCTGGCTAGAAGGGACAGTTTTGTGATCGTACTCAATATTCCTCCCGTTCAACAACAATTCAACTCCCTCACTATCCACCAAAATCAAAGGTTAAGCCCCCCTCCCCCTCCCCTTAAGCGCGATTCCTTGCCAACCTAAAAAAGGAGCGCAGACTTAAAGACCAAAACTATGCAAAATATTCAGATTTCTATTAACAACAGTTTGTCTTCAAGATTAAAAAACTTGAAAATCTCTCCGCGCGCTTTTACAAGCCTTTTTAGGTATTACACGCTTGAAGTTATAAGGAGTTTACAAATAGTATTAGCGGTAGTACGGTCCATTTCTTCTGTTGATAAACGCCAAACGTGGAGTGCACTTCTTTGAAGCAGAGAACTACTTTTTACTCTTTCGAGTTTAGACTATCAGGGCTTGACTGCTGCTAGGAGTGTAAAATTTCTGTTGAGTAAGAGGAAAACAATCAGTATTCTGAAAGAAATGTCTGCAATATATATCATCAAACAAAAACAAGAGTTACATTAATGGCAATAAGGATCGCAGTGCATATAACAAGTGCTTTCAAAACGCTCACAGCACCTTGCAGTTTATAAAAATTGTTGACAAGTATCATTGTTCTTTACACAAAGTCACAGTCAGTTCATCTTCTAGCCACGCCATGTTGGGCAAAAATCCCTAGCCTTACAGCGTAGGGGAAGAGGTCAACATTTTGTCCCTTCTTTGGGATCCAACTTAGCGGGTTTGGTTCTCCACCTCCCAACCCCTGCCCATTATCAGCTTTAAAAGTGGTGGACTTGTGGATAAAATACCCCCCCTCTTCCCAAAAGAAGGGCCAAAGTTTTGACTGATCTCATCCCTAACAAATCTGTATCTGGTGTTCACGGCCTGAAAGTGGTCGTTTTTCGATTCATTTTGTAGACAAAATTTAATTTAAAAACTTGCTTAACCTTTTTTATTGTCAACAACTGCAGAACGAGGACGTAAAGATGTAAAGTTTTCTTAAAACTGAGCTTTCGCCACTCTACGGCATCATTAGAGTTATAAAAGTTTAGATTATACTTGTCGATTTTGTTAAACTTCTTTTATAACTCTGATGATGCCGTAGAGCGACGAAAGCTCAGTTTTTTAAGAAAATTTTAGATTTTACAGCATTAGGCAGCAATGGCTTTTAATTGTGTTTTTTTACGTACATATGCCATGCTGCTAAAGGACAACTTAAATAGATTAAAAGCTGTGCCATCGGACTAATTTCTCAAAACAGACCTCCCAGCTGACAAATAACATGCGTATCTCTACATCTATATCAGTCTTAAGCCTTCTTAAAAAGTAAACCTTACACCGAAACTCAAATCGGTTTTTATTGTCTATTTTTAATCAGATAAACAAACACATCGATTTTCTAGGTCAAACAATTTTAATAACAAAATAAGAAAGCTTTTGTTCGTACAGCAAAACTTCATCCATCTTTCTTTACAGTAATATGAAAATAATATTTAGAATATTAACAATGGTACTTATTGGAAACTATAAACTCCTTAGATAACCAGATAAATTTCAAGAATACTTTACTACTTTCTTAAAAAGCAAAATATCCGAAGTGTATATTTATGTATAACAAGGCCTACCCTCTGTTTTTCTAAACATACTGAGAAATAAAAAGACAGTGCATCTCTAAAGCGCTGGTGGACCGTCCAAAGTAAAGAATTTACGAATTAAGTGTGTCGTTAGACCCACAATTCATCTTTTCTAAAACGTGAGAATCTAATGATTTGTAGGGTCGATGAGCTATTAAACATGTAACAGTCCGTTGGAGTTTGTTTTGAAAGCGTTAGAAATCTAAATGAATTATTAAGGTAGTAAACAAGAGGAATTGTTCTATCTCTTGTACATGTCAGAACTAAAAGCGTTTGAAATCTAAATGAATTATTAAGGTAGTAAAAAAAGTGGAATTATTCAACCTCTTGTACATGTTAGAGCTAAAAGCAACTGCAAACTCTACAATTTGCAAAGCAAGTTACTGATGCTTTTCTTAAGACGGTGAAACTGTATTAACCTATGTATAACAAATTAAAAGCGGTTCGTGGGTCTATAAATTGGAAAACGAGTGTCTTTGGAATCTTTAAAGTTTAGAGAGGTGACTTGAATCTATCCATCTCGTTTTCAAGGCTTAACGTTCGCATAGATACTGGTGATGGCCAAAAAGTATATATTGGGTTACCACGGACAACTAATCCTTTGTGAGTGACAGGAAAGTTAGCCACGACAAAAACGTTTGAGTTACCAGGAAAGAACTTCATAAGGTCCTTTGTCAGTTCCTTACAGTGGTGGATTCTAAGGTAGATAAGAAAGTAAGACTGCGCAGCGAAGCGCCCGAGTCCTTGATCTGTAATCAGACTGTTGTAACTAAGATCCAAGACCTCTAAGTTAACACAACCACTAAGAGTCATCAGAGACAAGACATTGTCAGTTATTGCGTGACCGTAACCACAGCAACATAACCGTAGGTATCTGAGCTTACGCAGTCGGGGGAGCATAAAACTCAAGCCATCTTGGTTAATGTGCCGACACCATGAGAGATCTAGTTCCCGTATGCTAGTAGACTCCCATGAAACCTGCAGAAGGCTGTTGTTCGTTACAGCAGTGCCATCCATGACAAGAGAGGTGAGGGCGGTGCATGCTTGAAGGAACTGCGGTAGCGATCTTCCACGCACGTTGTTGCATCGCCGCAAACAAAGCGATCTTATTTTTGCACAGTGGTTCGCAATCAGCTCCAAGACGTCATCATTCATCAAACTACAGTAACTGAATTCCATCACTCGTACATTTCCGAACTTACAAAACAACGGCTCTAACTCCAGCTCACGCTCCAAGCAGTCGAGAAGCTCGTCGCTAAGTCCCAAGCATTCGATCCCCTTCAAACACTGTGCAATTTTCCTAAACGCACTCACGTGACCGCGCGCGTGACGAATATCAAGTTTTTTCAGTCCTTGAGGAAAAGAATGCAAGTAGGCGGAAAAGTTGTCCACAAATGTTACTCCTTCCAGGCCTAACACACTGAGCTTGGGGCAATACTTGCTTAGGGCTTGAAAGACTTGGGGGGATACAGTATAGCTTCCTAGATTTAGACTCGTGACCAGCGGTGCAAAGCGCATGCGTATAAGCTTAATTAAACGTAAGTTCTCCATGTGAGAACTATACGGACGCAGATCGACACGAGTCCACAACGAGCTGTCGTAAGCGATCCGCCTCCAGTTTGCGCAAACGGCGGCAACTAGACAGAGTTGATACAGGTTCAGGTAGGAAAATACTTTAAGCAGTACAGTGTCTGGTAAATCGTACACTGCCGTGTCATATTTAGGTTTTCTTTTTAGCAGCTTTTCCAGCAAAACCAAGGTTGGATCATCTGAAGGAAAGGAGGTAGACATACCGGCGTAAATCGACAACGTTCTCGTGAGCTTGATTGGTTGCTTTACGGACTCCATGATTTGTTCTAAAATAGAAGTTTTCCACACAGCAGCGAGCTCCAAATGAAACGTGCTTTAAAATTTTGTAAATCGATACCAATTGATGACGTAATTTCTAATAACACTTTGTATTGTAATATGATTAGTAATTTGCATAATAATTTGCAATGTTTTCAATCATGGTAATAAGTATAAAGGTTGTAAGTACAGGTTAGTTTGCCAATCATTCCCTCTAAAAAATAGATTCAATAACTATTTCATTTTAACATAAAACTGAAAAACAGCACAGTTACTAAACTGCATTGCGCGGGCGTGAAAAGTATGAAAACCGTACCGAGGCCGTGAAGCTAGTTCGACAACGAGTAAAAGTTTTTCCCATTTGTTATACTGCGCGTGCGAATAAATCAGGCCATCTCGTTGTGTTAAAAAGACTCCTCGTCGTCTTCTTGTTTACAACAAGATTTGCATTTGTAAAAACTCGGCGCGTGGACTACGAGATTTAGGCAGAGATGGTGTGATTTCTTTGCAACTTCGCCACGCGCAGTATGACGAACGGGAAAGAACTCGTGTTCGTAGGGCGAATCTGAAAGTCCCTCATGCTTGCTCGAGGACCGGCTGGGTTCGATCTTCACGCCTAGATACCAAGTCGCACGTGTCTGTAGGCTATTCCGAATAACGAATCTCAAGTCTCGCCATTTCTTCTTTATATTACAGATCCTCGAAACACCAAATCGTGCGTCCCTGTAGACTAGTCCGACTAAAGAATCCCAAGTCCCACCAGTTCTGTTAGAAAGCAGTTCTTCTTTACATTACAGATCCTCGACACACCAATTCGCGCGTGTCTGTAGACTAGTCCGAATATAGAATCTCAAGTCTTACCAGCTCCATAAGAAAAAAGTTCTTCTTTACATTACAGGGCCTCGACAATGATAAAAGAAGAAAAGGAAGAAGAAACCAGTAGAAGAAAAAGATGGCAAACCATCATTAATAGAACATGATGCCAGTAAGTGATCTAACAATCTACTCTCTTGCGTTTTTCACTTCAGTGTCGGTGGTACCGCACAACTACACGTTTTTTATAGTCTTCACAGCTCTGATAGTCGGAAATTCCAACAGGAACACAAACAAATCAAAGGGCTCCGAGAGCCCACAGTTTAACCTCCTTATCGGATAAGGCGGGAAGGTCTAACCGTTTACAACATCTTCTCCTCAGTTATTTTAAGACCCTTATATTAAAGTCCGGCACCGAGAATCGAACCCGGGCCTCCCGCACGACAGACTGACGCCATACCAACGGAGGTATAGTTAAGGGTTAACCTGGAACGCTGAAATGTCTAACGGTTGGTTTAAAAGTTAATCGATGGACAATCAAGAGTTTTATTACTACGCCTCCAGTCGGCGAAAACCGCCGTAGTTATCAAAAATTAATTTTAAAAAAATTTCCGCAGTTTTGTTTGGCTGAAACTGTCTGTTAGAGGCATTCAAACATTCATCAGAATGAAGTACAATCTACAGCCGTTTAGCTTGTTCAGATAATTAAAGAGCATATGACACGAAATCAGTTTTTCAATTTTCAAAAAGTATACTATAAAAACATTGGTTTGCCAAGTTTGAGAAACATACGATGAAAGTACGCCAAGATACGGTTTGTAGAGTTTTGAATTTTTCCCGCTAAAAGTGTTCCCTCCAAAAGACCAACAAGATGACGTAACAGGTCACATGCTTCTCTACTCAGTCCATCTAAAATGGTGCCATCAAGTAAAGAGATAAGTCGATTTTAAAACATCCTTAACTGCTAGAGTTTTCGATAGAAACTCAATTAGTTACAAATATTTTAAAGTCGATTTTAGATGGACTGAGATGACTAAAAATTTTTTAGTCTCATGGTAAAAATATTGTAATGGTTTTGCGTTAGTCAGCGACGTAAAGAAAACACAATAAATGTTTTGAATTGATTTTTTTGTGTTTGTTGGCGTTCGTCGGAACACAAAATCGCAAACGCAAAAAAATTAACGACAGTTTGTTAAATACAACTCTAACTGCAGCATGGATCCAGCAACAAAATTAATTTGTGATAATTTTTGAGGAAGTAAAGGCAACTGTGTTTTTTTATGTGATCAAATGTGCAGGTATTAGGGAGATTGCGGAGGCCTGGTACCGAAACTTCTTTTTGCCCAGAATTGTAATTGTTGAATTTTTGGAAAGAAATTATTTTTGAAAGAACTATTCGTCCGTTTGGTTTATTCTAAAACAACTTTCCCCCTCAGCGTCGAAGCTTGGTAAATATCCGCCACAAGTCACCTCCTCTTCTGGGGATAAACGTTAAATATTTAATGCTTTCTCCTAACCTATCCTCGTGGCTAAAATATAGAACTTTGTACTTACACTTGGCCCGCCTGGCTTGGGACGGTAAGACGCCACCTTGTGGTACGCTACGGTAACGGCTGATGAACACACCCCAAAACACGCTAACATTTTGACCTGACGAACAAAGTAAGTTGAGTTATCTCATAATAAACTGCCGGTGTGTTATCCTATGCTACACTCTGGTAACGGCTGATGATCTTCAACTGTTGGTTAACATCCATTTTCAAATTTTAAAGAGAGTGTGTTAATCACACCAATAAATCGTTTTGTCTACCATTAGGCAATACTGTGATTTTTGATAAGAAAAAATAGAGAAATTTTAAATTTTAGTCTTATCAAGGGCGTACGCGTACGATTTACCTTTGCAATAGCAATGCATCCGGGACCTTTGCTTTTTCCTGATCCATTTCCGAACTTTGCCCCGTCCTCTTGATCTTCCGGGTTCATCTCTTTAGCTCCCTAAGAGGTCAATACCCCAAAAACGGAGTAGGAGAAGTTATAACGATGAAGTTTGTCATGAAAGCTTGGAAAATAAGGTCTTTAAATGAAAGTGGGAACTAATGAAATATGCTTAAAGATGAAAGTAGAATACTGAGATCTAGATGACGAAAGGTGCGAGGTCAAGACATTGACGAGAAAAGGCGTGAGGTCAAGATACTGACGAGGAAAATGTGAGGTTTAAATGCTGACGAGGAAAGATGTGAGGTCGAGATGTTGACGAGGAAAGGTGTGAGGACAAGTTATGACGGGGAAAGGTGTGAGGTCAAGATACTGACGGAAAAGGTGTGCGGTAAAGATAATGACGAGGAAAGGGGTGAGGTCAAGATACTGACGAGTAAAGGTGTTAGGTCAAGTTATTGACGGGGAAAAGTGTTAGGTCAAGTTACTGACGAGAAAAGGTGTGAGGTAAAGCTACTGACAAGGAAAGATGTGAGGTCAAGTTTTTGACGAGGAAAGCTGTTAGGTCAGGTTACTGACGAGAAAAGGTGTGAGGTCAAGGTACTGACGAGGAAAGGTGTGAGGTCAAGTTACTGACGAGAAAAGGGGTGAGGTCAAGATACTTACAAAGAAAGGTGTGAGGTCAAGAATGAAGATGTTGACGAGGAAAGGTGTGAGGTCAACTTATTGAAAAAGACAAGATGAGACGGGACGAGTGAGGAAATTAGGTGTGAGGTCATAATGTTCAATGGGCTGCGACAAAAGGGAAGAAACCAGGAAACAAGAAACAAACACAAACTAGGAGACGAGACAAGATGAGACGGGATAAGATGTATTGAGATTAAAGTATGGCCATTGAAATAACAGGTACAGATTGAAACAGAAGATGAAGGGAAGAAAGAAAATGTAGCCAAGTGGGAATCGAGAGGGCTTGTTTTGACTTACCCTTGCTTTAGCCAACTTGTTCCCTGCTTCTGTCGATCCTTTGTTTCCCCAGTCGACCTGCACAAAATGATAGCACTTCGTGAGTTTTAATGAATTGCAACCCAAACACCAGCGTGTTACCCTCAGACCCCTGAAAACCGCCCAAACCGAAATGTTTACCCTCAATCCCTCGATACCAATATGTTTACACCTAGTCCCTTGAAACCCCCCTCAAACAAACTTGTTTACCCCTAGCCCCTTGAAACCCCCTAAACCAACATATTTACCTCTAGTGCCTTGATCCCCTAAAAAACATATTTACTCTTATTCCCTTAATAACCCCCGAACCGACATGATTATCCTCAGTCCCTTGATTCCCCCCAAAACCAAATATCATTAACCTCAGTCCCTTGATACCCCAAAGGGACTGAGGGTAATCATGACGGTTTTGGGGGGTATCATGATGTTGGTTTTGGGGATATCAAGATACCCTCCAAAACTGACATGATACTCCAGTCCCTTGAAATCCCCCAAAACCAATATAATTACCCTCAGTCCCTTAATACCCCCCAAAACCGATACGTTTACCCTTAGTTTCTTGGAACCCCCTCCCCCCCAAAAAACACCAACATGTTTACCCTTAGTCGCTTGATAATCCCCTAAACCAACATGGTTACCTTAGTTCTATGATACCCCCTAAACCAACACGTTTTCCCCTAACCCCTTGATATCCCCCAAAACCCACATGTTTACCTTTAGTTCCTTGATACCCCAAAAACCGTTATAACTACCCTTTGTCCCTTAATACCCCCAAAACCGACGTGTTTACCCTTTGTTTCTTGGTACCGCCCCCCCGCCCCCCCAAAAAAAACATCAACATGTTTACCCTTAGTCCCTTGATACCCCCAACTCCTCCTCCTCCATACATTGACGCGTCCACTGTCGGCCATTTTTTCTTGGGAGGTTCCTGTAAAAATAAAGAGCAAGAAACTGAGTAAGCAATTCTTCAATGTAGAAAATAAGACGAGCGGCCATTTGGTGTCATAAAAAAAAAATATCATCAAACTCTCCTGTTCAAGAGAACCAATGAGGCGCGTAATGCAGGTGAACCCGGCAGTGACTTACACGTGATGATTGTAAATGTTTATCATCACTAAACTTATTACTCCCATCATCAGTGTTGTTGTTGCCAATAGCAGCCTTCGCATAAAAAAATTAATTATCATCGTTATACGGGTTCTATAACACTATATACTGTCAATGTTAGTCTTTGTTGCTGTTGTCGTCGATTTCTTCTACTTTAATTACGAAGGGAACTGATTTTGTAACCAAAAATGGTCGAACAAGCAGTTGTAACAACCAAATTAAGGAGACAAATATAGTTTGAGTGTCGTTAGTTTTTGCGTTTTTTATAAACCCGCCTTGGATCGCACTTAATTGGCTGACGCTGTTGTATTGAGCTGCTCTTAATTTCACTAAACTTTTAATGAGCTAACGAAACAACAAAGAGAAAGAAGTTTAAAAAGAGAGGCTTATGAGAAAAAGATAAGTTTTCAAAGAGGTGTTAAAGATTGTCTTTTGCACTGACTCACCTTAGGGTCGTCCTTTGGTGGAGCATCAACTTCAGTCGGTGTGTAATCTGGCTCCTAGAAAGAACCGTACGCGTTAACAAGCAAGTAAACTTTTTTAATAAAACTTTTTGTACCATGAAAAGCCCGTTGGTTAAGCGCCATTCCGTCGTGTGGGAGGCCTTGGTTCGAAGTCCAGTGCCGGACCTTTACTCAGACTCTTAAAATAACTGGTTAGGTGCTACAGTCGAACCTCTATTAGGCGGCCCCCTCGGGGAATAGCTTGGTGGCCGCTTAATAGAGGTTGCCACTTAATAGAGGTCATAAAAAAACGAGCCTTGGGCTTGGTCAATTGTTTGTTTATTGGTTTTAACACCCTCAAGTAACAAAAGTCTTTTTAGAAAGCTACCAACAAGTCAGCAAAATTAATGATTCCTTGCTTAACAATATGCATAGAAAAATTACTACAATCTGATTGGGCGAGAGCTTCTTTGTTAATCCCAAACAGTGCAATTACA
>JAOBAT010088239.1:0-18039 GCA_026413305.1 Hydrozoanthus tunicans
AAAACCGGAAGGAAGGAGGTTCCCAAACTGGAAACAAATAAGGAAGACGAATGACTTTAAGTAACTCAAGTGAAATAGCTACACGTATATAAATGGACCTAAACACGCAGAAACAAACACATACGCGTACATTTATCATTCTGGTTTAACAAAGTACCTTTCCTAGCATTAATCGCTCTGTATCCGGCTCTGGAAAGCAACTGCGCAATGTTCTCTTCACGTTGTAAAACACCTGCTCCTTCAATCGGACCCCAGTTGATGGAGAGTGCAGGCTTATGTAGAATCTTTCTTCTGTAGTGAGCGAGACTGTCAAGAAAGGCGTTTGCCGCGGAGTACGAGGCTTGCCCAGGGTTGCCAAGCAGAGATGCAATGGAGGAGAACATCACAAAGAAATCGAGGTCCATCTCCAGGCTCATCTCGTGAAGCAGAAATGCTCCTAGCAGAGAAAAATTGTCAATAACAACTATTACACAAGCTCTACTAAGAAAAAAAACTTTTTTTGCAGACGTTATATAAATGAAGCAGAGAACTTCTTGTTGTCTATACAACTTTTTCAACTGATCGCTATTTTTAGTCCCTGGTAGTGCCGGAGACTCGCGAAACTGAAGAATGTTACGCTGGAACTCCTAGTCTCAGTTGAGCACTTGTTTCACAACCGTTAACGCGTTTCCCCTGGAGCTTGTTGAGATTCAGATGTTGGTTAACGATATACGGCCATTTTTTCTTCTGATTTTTTTCGTCCAGCCAAGTGTCAACATAACTGGTACAACTATTGGTTTGTTGTCAGACCCCCCCCCCCTCGCGGTATATTTTTCATAAGTTAAATTCCTTCTCGAGTCTAGTGGCGCATATGAGAATCATGTATCATGTCATCCCCTTGACAAGATACTAATCCATCAGTAGTTATCACCTAGCAGAACTGGTCCTCATTTATACAGCTGAGGCGACTGGAACAAAGTCAGTTAAAGTGTCTTGCTCAAAGTCACAACACAATGGTGTGACCGAGGTTCGAACTCGTGACCCAAGAAGTACATTTGAACACGCAAACCACTCGGCTACTGCACCTAAAATATGTGGTTAGGACAATTGTACCTGTGACTTTAGGTGCGATGACTTTGTAGAAAGCTTCACGATCCAACTGAGTAATCAGCTGGTCATGCAACACCATGGCTGTTAAGACAATGCCCGCCAAACTTGGCAATCGAGACAGGTCATGTGTTTGTAAGGCAATCATTTCATCACGATTTGATACATCAGCTTGAAAGATTTTGATTTTAGCACCAGTTTCCTTTTCGAGAGCAGCAACTTCTTCAAGTTTTGCCTGTGTTGGCGGGGATCGAGCGGTCAGGACAACTGTGCCAGCGCCTGAAGATACAGAAACAGGGCTTCTTAGGTCTTAAAAAAGTTTTAAATGCAAAATACAAACAATCGAGATGCTGCATTGGCTCTTACTTCTAATAGTTGTCAGGTGCTTGCGCCTTATCGGACGAGGACGCAAAAATGTAGACCATCAGAAACCTTAGAGTTTGGTGCAAATTTGCTAAATCATGGTAGTCGCGATTTTGATGACTTTACAAATAAAAGAATGGATGAAAAAATGAAAGAGTGAGTAAGTAAATGAATAAAGGAATGGATGATGAATGAATGCAGGCCATAATTCTTTTTTGTCCTGCCTGATTGGTTTATTTAGAGAAACATGCTTCTTTGAGCAAATCAGATTGTGTTTTCTTGTAGTTGCACTTGGCACGAAATGGTGTACTGCCCTTAGACAGTGAGGCTTGACTAACTTGTTCATACATATCGATTGCTTTATCGAATAACAAGGCTTACAATTTTTGACATTGTCATCAACTTTAGTCGACTTTTTTACTTCTTGTAACTCTAAAATTAGGAAAAACGTAAAGTATATTGCAACGCAGTTATAAATTCATAATATGAATGTTTTCAACTTTTCAAACCAACACCAAACTCATATCAATTTGTTCAATTTTTCTTTTGCGTCTTAGCAGCTAAATATCTTCCTCTAAATCTTTTCAATATCAGTTTTTCGATTATTTTTCTTTAATGAAATTACCATTTAATGCCATCCACCGTGCGATTTCGAATCCAAATCCTCTCACTCCACCAACGACCATATAGGTACGGTCAAGCTTCAGTCCATATAGATCTAAGCCAGCTGGAAGAACTTCTAACTCTTGTACCATCCCTTTTTGAGCATTAAATGACAAGGAACAAAGTGAGGCTCCTAGTTCTTTGTCACAGGGAAGGCTGTTTGGCAAACAATCTCTCGCAAGTGAAGGTCTGCTCTCATTTTTCGGACTGTCTGATCTGGAAAGGATGTCAAAAACACTCGTCTCCCGCTGTTCAACTTGAAGAATTAGCTTTAGAACGTCCGTGCTCTGTAAAAGTGTCAAACTTGATGTCCACAACTCTTTGAACAGACCTGGTGGGTCTAGCACGTCACTGTACGTTACACAATGATATGAGATGCATTTACCCGAGGGTATGATAATGTGATCGTCGGAAGACCTACCAAGGGTTACGAGCTTACCGCCACACCTTAGAACTTCACAGCTTTTTCTCACACTGTTTGGTAGAGGTTGGTAGAAAAACAAAGCAGCGTCTACTGTATTCTTTGTGTTCTGTTTAAGCTCTGCAAAAAGAAAATAAGAACGCGTTTTGAAACGTTTTAAGCGAGGGAAATGTCACGGGAAGGCCAACGCGCAAGACATTTGCAAGCATTAACTGAACAACGATATAAACGAAATAACTCATTAGTTATAAGAACCTCGTAAAAACTAAGTTTTACTTTAGTTTTTTGCTTGTGTAAGGTAAATGTTAATTAAATTAATTCCTTCTTAAAAACCAATAGAGTTATCAATGATCATTTTGGTGTAATAAAACAAATATTATCAGATGGTTTTCAATTCTGTATGAAGTCTGATTACTTCAACGGAAACCGTCATACATTAAAAGTCATGAAGTTGAGTGTCCTCATATAAACGTGATAAAGTTCAGGTTTCGTAAGCGTATTTGCTTCTATAGAAATAGCTTGGAAAATATTTCAAGTTATACACTGTAAAAAATAGAATTACTGACGTTTCGAACTGTAGTCCTTCGTCGGAGTTCACTTCACTTCGAAAAGGGAATGCAGTCCGAATCGCCAGTACCTTCTAATTTTTCCTCGTAAAAACTGTTAGACGAAATCGTTAGTGGTAATTTGAAGTGAAAAATGTCATATCATTTATAACATTGCCAAAGCTGCATTGAATTTTTTCAAATAGATTATTAAAAATAGCCGCTGTACAAGCATAATTCGAAAGCAAGATATTCAGTTAACCCTGCAAGAGAGTTAAACAACTATTAAACTATTGAAGGAGAAATTCATGAATCCGTACCGACCTGTACATTGGGCATCAAAGACCTCAACTGCTCCAAGCGCCTTAAGATATCGCTTCGAGGATTCTAGTCTTGCTTCTGAAGAAGTACAAATAACTGAGTACCCCAATGCTTGCGCCAAAAGCAGCCCTGCTAGACCCAGGTCTCTGTTGGCTTCGTGGATAATCACTACTGCTCCCTCAACGTTATTGCGAATGCAGACTTGTTGAAGTGCGTGAGAAGCAAGTGCAAGACAGCTAGGCAGTGTGGCTGCTTGTTGCGGACCCATGTAGTTAGGTACGACGATTACCTGTCTGTGGTTCACAACTACAAGATTGCTCAGTTGTCGTTGTTTTGAAACGCCCATTACAAAATCTCCAACCTCCGGGAGTCCTTCCGCACTTTTATCCATTGCAAAAGTTTTAACTTTACCACTGAAACCGACAAACTCGCTGTGATCACTACCAAGATGATCATTAACACTTGAAGGAATCCAGAAGTTTGTAACTTGAATTTTAACATCCCCAGCTGAAACAATGATTCCTTCAGTTTCTTTTTTCAGGCAAACCTTCCTCGTCCTGGGATGAACTGTCAAACAGATTGGCTTCAGTTGTTCTGTCTCAGGATCATAATGCAACGCTTCGCCTGCAGCAGACTGTGACTCAGATCTAAATCTTGTAAGAAGATTCACAAATCGTTTTTCACCTCTAAACGCAACTTCGTTGTCTGAATTCTCAACCTGAAATCATTAAAATTGGAATATTTAGTTATGCCAAAAAGCTTGTAAAACCGGTTTTGTATCCGAGAACTACCTAAAATAACTTTCCTTTATATATCGACTTGCCACTAGGACTAATCTAAAAATTCTGTGTTATTTCTATTTTCCATCATTTTTTCTTAAAACTTTGCACTAAAGGTTGAAATTCTGTGTTATTTCTATCTTCAATCATTTTTTCTTAAAACTTTGCACTAAAGGTTGCTTTAAGAGAAAAAAAAATAGGGCATGATTCCACTCTATGATTTGTTCGAAATTAATAGTCTGTTGAATTTGACAAAAACACTATTTTTTAACTTGAATTAAAAGAAGTACTTCTAGTTTAGTAAAAAAAAACCCTTCGAGTTAATTTAGCGAGCCCACGCCCTCGTAAACCCTTTTTAAAAAAGGCGTTTAAAAGGGCTAGGTTAATAAGTTGACTCAAGGTATAGAAAAACTTTTGTGTGCCAGAGTCACTGATAGTAATGTGGTTTAAAAATTTGTGTGCCAGAGTCACTGAAAAGTAATTAATGTAGTTTACAGAATGAATGTAACTTATGATTTTGTTTTTTCATATTAAAGTATTGTTATGGTCAAAACCATTGTCTTACTTGTATTTCTTTGACTAGAAGATCCAGTTCGCTTTGATTTGCTTTATTCAAATCAACAGTCGTTGTTCTGACAGAAGGAGTCTCGAGGGAGGCTGTTCTACGCATTCCCCAAACGGTAGAAGCCCAGGGAAGGATCTTGTTTTCCTCTCCAGTTACCACTTGGGCACAGCGACTTACAATGACAAAATGGTAACTGACATTTTTTGAATTTCCTTTACTTTCAATGAGGCGACTGAGTGTCTGTGCCGAACTCATGAAAGCAAGCTCTTGGCTGTAGCTGATGCTACTAGTCTCAGGTTCAAGGTAGCTGGCTTCCAATGGCCAAAAGTTGACAACAATCTTTTCAGAACACGCAAAATCAGTTGGGGCCGATAAAGCGCAACGCACACACTCTTCAAGAACGACAGGATCCATGCTCTCCGGCAACTCAACAGCATTCACCTTAGAATAACAATAAGTTATCTATGATACCACTTATGATAATATCTTTGTTCATATGCAAAAAAAGATTCAAAACAATAAGGAAACTAGAAAGTAACTAGCCATTGTGCCAATGATCTTTCTTAATCTTTCGTTCTTAAAATATAAGTAAATAGATGGTCATAGGCTCTCGGTATACGGGTATGACACAACAACTATTGCTAAGACTATTGTTACCCCTGGTATTCTGGTATTTATTTGTTCTAACCAAGAACCAAATAAATTTTTGCAACTTTTTCTTTGTTGTAGTTCCTGTGAAAGTATTTTGATATTGAGAGCGTATTCAAGTTACTTCTGCAAAAGAAGTATCGTGCATTCACCTTTGTATTACTTGTTCTTGTGAGGGAGGAAAGAAATGAGCTGGCAACACCTTTGGAATCCTTGAACACAATGAGTTCACATTTTGAAAGATCTCGCTCCTCCATTGGTATTTGGGACTCGACCCAGGGAAGCTGATAGGTAGTGTCTTCCATCTTAGGAGATTGGACGAGGCTTTTTAGATCCGCTGATTGGAACTGCTCGATTGTGATATACACTTTGCCTCTCGAATCCACCAGCCTCATGTCGTACGTCAACAAACTACCGGAAGAAGTCTTTGCAACGTGACAGTAAGTTCGACGTGGAATATGTGGATCAACAACTTTAAAACATTTCACTTCAACTGGAACAGTTGGTGTGACTTCACCCTTGCCATCGACATTCTCTAGTGCTACCGCCGTCTGTAAACAAACGAGGCCATTAGTTTTCTGTCCCCTTTTTCTTTCCTTTGAAAAGAGACTTTGCTTTCTTCAACTAGACTGAGCTCATCGATAAGGGATCCAAAAAGCTTGGCGCGTTCTACATAATGGACATGTTCTACATGATAAAACTTATAATACCAAAGGGTTAAATTTGGTATCCATTATTTATATCCCACAAAACTAATCATTCTATATTAGTTATCAAATATAACAGCTATAAAAAAAACCATGGTCTGTTGCATTAAACTTATATTTAATCAAGTTCATATTTCTTTGCTTTGGCAACAACACCATCTCATTTAATTTTCACTCAGTTAACTTTTTTTTATAAAAAAGGCACTTCTGATCATGATTTTTCAAACCGATTGAACCATAACTTAGCAAAACAAGGCTACCATTGTCACACAGTTCTCTTTGGCAATAAAAGCTTTTATTAATTTTGCCAGCTACCTTGCATTTCACAAACCTGCAAACACGCGTCAACAAATGCTGGGTGAATGACATACTGCTTTAATTCAGGAACAACAGGACCATCCATTTCTATCATACACAGCGCCTTGTTCCCTTTGCGCCAAATGCGTCTCAGCAAAGAGTAACATGGACCAAAGTTGTATCCAAACAACTCAGTTAGACGTCGAAACGTAGACAACGGTACTTCAGTCATTGATGAAATTGTCTCTTTTAGGCTGATGTCCAAGAAGTGTTCATTTGTATGGTCATCTTTTGATAAGAATAGAAACAAGAACTTAAAATGAAAAATGCAATCTCTTAATGATATTGGTCATTGTCTTTAAAAACTTAGACAAGAAAGAATCAGAAACAGTAAAAAGGGTATTCATAGATCTATATATGTTGTTCTCAACAGAGGGTGTCCAACCTTGACAAGCCCTTATGGATTGTTTTGGACACCTTGCACCCTACATAATCTATTTATCTTATTGCTCATTTGTTAACACTTGTAATTATAACTATGAATAAAATCAAGTTGTTATTGAAGGAAGTTTATCCTACATTTATGCACTAGAATAAAATCAAAGACATTAATTCGCTTAGCTCGTTGCTTCTCACTTTCTTTCAAGAGCTTATTAGTTTTAACAAAAGTATATACCTCTAAAAAGGTAAAAACACGCATAGTGTATTTAAGATATAAAGTCACTGATATGTATTAAGAAAAAATGAAAACACTCTAGATCTTTTTTCATTGTTACAATGACATTTTAAGACAGAGAATTCATAACGTAAGAACCCAATATCTTACCGATTTCTTTGCTCATCCCAGCGCGGTTGGACATGTTTGTTGAACAGTTTACAACAATTTTCCCTTTGGACAGCTGCATTTCGCTCCCATCATTCTGAACATTAGAAACAAAGAAGGTAGCATCTCCTTTTGTCACGTCTCTTTCCAGTCGCAGCCTTAACAAACGAATTTGGTTCTCTGGCAATGTCAACAAGTTTGTAAAACTGACATCCTTGACTTCTACTCCTGAAGAAGACTGAAATTGCTCTGTTGCCATTGCAATGGCCATTTCGATGTAGGCTGATCCAGGGAGAACTGGTCCTCCTTGAGCAAGTACATGGTCTTTGAAAGCAGGGAATCTGTGAATGTCGATTTCTGTTTCCCAGCACCGAACTCCTGAGAACTGCTCCGCGAGTTTGACCCTAGCCAAAAAAGGGTGGGGGCTAAAGGGCTGCCGCTCAGTTGTTTCAAGGGAGCGCATTGTTTTCGGTGGAGCTTGGTTGCGATACCAATACTCTCTCTCTTGCCAAGGGTAGGGAGGGAAGCGAATGAGCTGGTTTGGGCAGTTACCTAACACATTGTCCCAATGAACTGGATATCCAACGGTGTACAGAGTGCACACAGTGTTCTTCAAGAACGCTTCGTGCTGTTGTTTTACCATTTTGTTCGGAAATGTAATCACTTGGAGGTAGTTGTCATCAGAACTACGACTTACTTCATTTGTTATCTCGTGAATGTAACGTCGAAGAGCTGGTTGAGGACCAATTTCAACTGTTATTTTGTGTCCTTCCTTCAATGCGTTTTTCATGGCGTGGTAGAAGAGAACAGTCTCACGCATGTTGCGCCACCAGTACTCACAAACCAGTTTGTTGCCATTAACACGATCTCCGAGGACAGTGGAGTACATCGGTAGCCGGGTCGACTTTGGATTGGTGTTAAGATTTGTAACATCCGCCTGAAACGGCTTTTTGATGGCTTCGATGTAGAAACTGTGGAAAGCACGAGGTGTCGGGAGGACTTTCCAAAAGGTTCCCGGTTTCGAATGCTTTAGATGGTCTTCGATGCACTGGATTGCATCTCTATCGCCTGATAATGTAACATTTCTGTGGCTGTTGACAGCTGCCACGGATAGAGAGTTCTGTAACTTCAAGTCTGCAATGAGATCACATGCCTCTTTTTCTGATAGTCCAAGAGCAGCCATAGAACCTCTAGCCGAGCACTTTTCGTGCCACTTGGATCTGGTCAACACAAGCTTTAATGCTTCTTCAAGAGTGAGAGCGCCTGCGGCACAGGCAGCGGACAGCTCTCCAAGACTATGACCCAGTACAGCTGATGGAAGAATTCCCCACGATTCAAGCAGCTTAACTGTGGCATAATGAATGGCAAAGGTTGCTGGTTGGCCTATGATATTCCCCATCACTCTTGACTTTTCATCTTTCTTAGCAAGTTCCTCTAACAGCGACCACTTTTCTCCAAGTTCTTTGATCAAGTGGTTCACGGTCATAATTGCCTTCTTAAAAACAGGCTCAGACTCAATAAGTTGAGCAGCCATACCACACCAGTTGCTTCCCTGTCCGCCAAAGACAAACAAAAGCCTCTGATTATTGCTTTTTGCAATCCCAGAAACAACTCGTGGATGTTGATGTGAGCTGTTATCTGCAAAGGACTGCAGTGCATCGGATGCATCAGAAAGAGTATTAAAAAGAAGTGTCAGTCGATGGTCGTGCTGGCTGCGTCTCTCAATCAGCGAATAGCACAGATTGAGCTTGAATTGCGTGTCTTCAGGTTGCTCTCTCAACCAAGAACTGGAAAACTGCTTTGCTATGTTACGAAGGGCATCTTCTGATCGAGCGGATAAAGTCAGGATGTAGGTCTCCCGAGGACTCCATTCAAAATCTAACGTTTTCTGTTCCTTTGGCTCAATTTCTCGCAAAATAATATGGACGTTCGAACCTCCGTAACCAAACGAGTTAACGGCCGCAGTTCTTCGCTTTCCATCAGCTGTATTCCAATCTTCGCACTTTTCTTGAATTTTAATACCTTTCTCAGAAAGCTTCAATTTGGGGTTTAGGCTCGATATACCGATTGTTGGTACAAACATTTTCCTCTTGATCATCAAACTCAGTTTTATCAAGCCTGTTAAACCTGATGCTGACTCGGTGTGATTAAGGTTGGACTTTACAGAACCAATGCGAAGAGTTCTCTGTTTCCCCGCAGTCTTGGCGCAATAGGTCTCGGCAATTGAGGCTGTTTCTACCACGTCACCGATGGCCGTACCTGTTCCATGTGCCTCGACGTACTCTACATCAGTAGCTTTTATGCCTGCTTCCTCGAGAACCATAGTGGATAACTCTGCCTGCGTTTTAGGGCTTGGAGCAGTGATTGGCATTGCGTTTTGGCCGTCGTTGTTCATTCCACAAGCCAGAATCTCACAATAGATGTCGTCGTTATCTGCTAGCGAGAATTGCGTGGGCTTTAGGACAACTGCTGCGAAACCTTCCCCGCGACCATAACCGTCACCTGCAGCATCAAAGCACTTACATCTTCCATCCGGTGCAAGCAATCCGGCGATGCTGAAAGTAATCTGAACATTATGATCTAAAATAATATTTGGTGCACAAACGATTGCAATATCGCATTGACTACTGCAAAGACATTCTTGAGCAATCTTGAGTGCAGTGAGAGATGAAGAACATGCTGTATCAACAGCAAGGCTGGGACCCGTCAGGTTTAAACAAAATGATATTCGGTTGGCTACAATAGATGAAGTTGACCCAGTGGAATAAAATTGATCTATGTTAGCCCGGTTATCTTCAGCCATTAACCTCACCCCGTAGTCAAGGTTCATGACACCAACGAACACTCCTGTTCTACACTGCTGAAGATCTTCAAGTCGCAGTCCAGCATCTTCAATAGCTTCGTATACTACCTGAAGAAGTATTCGTTGTTGTGGGTCCAAAGCAGGGGCCTCTTGCGGTGAAACCTTAAAAAAGCCTGCGTCAAAGCCTCTTATGTTTTCTAAGAAAGCGCCAGTAACGGTACAGAGCCTCCCTGCTACAAACCGCCTTGGATGGTACAATGCATGAAACGCTTCATATTCTTCAGAACGATTTGAAGGAAATGTTGAAACGGCACAACGTCCTTTGATCAGCATCTCCCAGAATTTTTCTTTGTTCTCAGCTTGTGGATACCTGCAGCTTATGCCAATGACAGAAACAGTTTGGTGCCTTGGAGTTTTTGAAGAGTTTTGGTTGAGGTCGTCTACTTCCCACATCGGTTTTGGAGGTTTTACTAATAGTTTCAGCTCAAGAGACTCGTCCAATCTTGTTTTTGCTACACAAGTCTCGGCAGGTTTGCTTGAAAGTAGCATGATAGTTGGTAAAAGGGCCAGGCAATGAAACAAAGAAAGAACAAAAAGTGCTGGAAGTACGTAGAGAAAGATTGTAGAGAAACAAGGAAATATGAAAGCAAGCGAGACTGAGCAGGCAAGAACAGTTGATACTCCGTAAATGACACTTGGACCAATTGAGCATAACGTTGCTATTGTTCGCTCCTCGACAGTTAGTTCTGATGACACTGCTCGCACTTGTGCAACTTCTATGCTAAAACAGCTTGCTATCATCAGGCCTATAAACAAACACTGATAAGAGACTGGGTTCCAAGGTACGTCCAAGAGAAGAGACAATGTGGTCAGTTCTTCCACATGGAGTGCAAACGATATTGCAAGAAGTATTCCAACGCGGATACTAGCAGTGAGCAGTAGAGAAGACAGTACGAGTGTCAGTCCGGTAACAAGGAGTATTTTCAAGCAAAAAGTTTTGAACATCACAAGCATGTCCAGAAGAAGAAAATGGCGCGATGCAGCAACTAGGCTAAACTCAGCCGTGTCGCTGAGCAGCATTTTCTCTTGTTCAATGTCAAACGCAAATTTACCGGTATAGTTTACATACACATGTATACGAGACACACTAACTAAAGTAGTGTTTTGCGGGCTAACAATGAATTTTATATCTCCTCGAAAATTAGAACCTTCGGGAATTGCCAAGAAATGGTGAAGGCAGGGATAAAACTTATATCCCACGCAAGCAATGTCGTTCTTCTTTGACCATTCTAATAAAGACGCTAGCCAGTTAGAACCGTTCCTTGAACCGCTATACTCTTGAATTAATTTTTGAGAAAGTTTTAGAGTATTTTTCTGTTCTGTCGCGTTTTCATAATCAACATCACTAAAGATAATGCTGACGTCCATCTGACCAAAGTACCTTAGGTTAGTTGTTTCAAAATTACGGTAATTTGGAGAAGAAAAAGAATATGAGTTTTCCCGAAAAAGTATTCCTTCTGATGCAATTTGGTAGTACGCACAACAGGCAATACCTGCCAAGGCAATAAAAACCACAACTATTATCGAAGGGGTGCTTATCAAAATACGACCATATTTCGCCATAGTTGGACTCGATGTTTCTTCTGCTTCAGTTTCACTGTCCTTTGGGTATAATTTCTGAGTTTTGTTACAGCACGTTAAAGGAAGACGTAGTCCTTGACGATATGAAAATTGCCTCAGAAAAAGTACCGAGCAAGCTATAGAGGAGGTTGTTGATATGAAATATCCTACTAAAGTTGCAACAAGAGCAACAAAATTAGAGTCTCTCATTCCACGAAACGGTGACGAGAGTGTAAAGCCATATAGTGTAGCGAAAAAAAGAGCTGTAGCTGTTAAAACAAGTCCCGCTCTAGTTACAGATACACCGACTTGATGAAGTATCGAGCTACTATCAGCTTGTCTTTCGATTTCATAGACAACAAGGAAAGCATCATTCAGCCCCTTTATAGTTAGAAATGCGATTGGTATTAACATGGCATTTGAAAAAGAACACCCGATCAGATAACATGCAGAAAAAGAACACAAGGTACTAAAAATAGCACAGAAAATACCAAAACCAAACATACATACGCTTCCCCTTGAAACTGTAAGAGCTTTTAAAATCAAAAAGCTAATCAGAAGAAATACTAGTACAGAGATAGAAAAAGATAGAATCTTTGGTGTGAATAACTTCACTAGTTCACGGTCTTCATCTCCATCAGAATGAAAGTACATAGAGGCACATGACATGTTGATATTTTCAGCGCTTTTCATTCGAAACGTGAATGTGTTTTCCCAGTCGCGCACAAGATTTTTTTCTATCACCGTCTGTGGTTTTCGAACATAGTATATCATTTTCATCGCTGCCGCTGAAAAAACAAAGTTAGTGTCTTTCTTCTCCACTCGAAAATCACTAAATATCTCGTTTGTCTCATGAGGTAACCTAAACACTGTAGTTTTCTTTCTCCAGTGGTATAAAAGAGCCTTAGAAACGTTACCGATTAGATCAGGGTTAAAGTCAAATGCCTCGAGAGGAGTCGACAACTTGCATGGAAAAATGTTTGCCTTGTTTTTGTTCTTAACACAAATATTTTGAAATCCGGTAATGTTAATGATCATGATGTGCAGTTTCAGAGCTTCTCGCAGACACTTTTCACTTAGAACGTTTATTCCTGAATTGGGCACAAGAATAACTTCTTGTTTTCTTGCAATACTACCAAAATGTTTTTCAAGTGTTCTCATGCCGGACGTAGCCTGTGACCCTTCAGGATGGAAAAGACCCTTGGACACATCAACTCTGTGTATTCGCAGGTTTCCCAGGCTGCCAAAAACTAAGATAAGAGAGGCAATAACAGTGACTGGCTTTGGGTGACGGCCGATGAACATGCCGAGTTTCTCCAAAAGCTTCTGACATTTTAGCAGGGGAAAATGTAGAGAAACCAAACCAAGAACTGCAAAAATTTTCAAATTCTTAAACTTTGGTTCTTTCTTCGTCTGTACAAACCTAGAAAGCACAGAAAACAAAGAAATACTTACAAGCTTTTCGTTGGTATCCGCTAAATTTAGCTACCAGTTTCATACTTCAGTGAAGCATTCTGCAAACACCATGAGGATTTTACTATTCTGACCACAGGCACCCCAAGCTTGTAGCAAGTCTAATGATGATTTTAGATGTTGACAATTTCCCATACAAAGGCTTATAAATTTTGGAAAATATTGCAACTAAAGTTCATCTACCTTGAGTTCACTTTGTGTTTGTATCTTGTGTGTATTTTGGCCTGACTTGAGGTGTTTTCAAGGAAGGTTCAACGAGTGGAACAGCGATCACAAAAACTCCCTCGAAAACACATTCAATCGCGTCCAAAATGGCACACAAGATGAGCTCAAGGTAGGTGAACTTTATTTCCAACATGCTCGGTTTTAAAATTTTGACTAAATCTGTAAGACTTTGTATGAAAAACTCAAAATAATTGATCCGGTAATAACTGAACCGGTTGCTCAAACACCGAATTTATTTGCCGTATTCTCGATAAATGGAAGCGATTTTAATTCCTCTGCCGAATTTAATTCGGTGCACTGCTTCAAACACCCTATTGTTACTGAATTTTTAAATTCATGAATTTAATTCGATACGGTTGAAATACGGTGTTTGAGTAGGCCTTGAAACAGCTTAAAAAGCGAGAATACGTCAATTTTGAATTTGAGTTTGGATAAGTGGATATCTACGTCGACTGCTGTTACCGTTGCAGCATTCTGTTATTTACACCGATATCAACTATCGAAAGGCGGCCAGTTATCACTGAAGTGATGATAAAAATTGTACTGTCTTAAAAAGCGTTGAATCTGATCTGGCCACAGGGAGTTCGATCGTGGCGTTCGCGAAGACAATAAACATTTGCATCATTTCAACCAACGCCGGCCCCCAAAACCTGCCCCAGACTCAGACGAGCGCCCGAGGTACACAGAACCGAAGGCGAAACCCTCGGCCAAGCGCGAAGCGCGAGCGATTGACGTGTGGCGAAGCCACGCGTGCGAGAAATTATAGAAGAAGTAACAAAAACTCCTTCTCTCTCGTGCTCTCTTCGAGGGCAAAGTTTCTTCAGGGGCCTTGGCCGAGTTTGTTTTGCTTCAGGCGTTATTTTTTGGAGCCTGGGGCCGGCGTCGGTTGGAGAGTTAGACTGGGATCGAAGAAATTCGGCGAAGAAAGAGGAAAAATCATTGAAATTGGCCGTTTATGAGTGAATTTATCCTGGATATCGGCTTTTTGAACACTTACAGGTACATAGTGGTAGCAGACGCTAGGGCTAAGTTGAGCCCATATTAATATTCATGGAGGTGCAAATGTTTATTGTCTTTGCGAAAGCCACGATTTAACTCCCTGTGATCTGGCTAAAAAATTTCGTCGAATACAGATATAAACACACTTAAACAGAATTTTGCGTTGCAACTGCATAAACTGCAGCCTTCTTCACTGTATAACACCACTTAAAACATCGTTGTACTGTCGCAACTTGTAACATAGCACTCTGCGCAATTTGTATTACCTGTCGCAATATGTTATCGCGGTTGTTTAAAGTCTTTCTAACACAAACTTTTTTTCAAATGTGAGATACTGCAGTATACAAGGAGTATGATGGCTTCAAAGAACAAGTGATTAAAACTCATTCATACTATTCTACTATTCGGTCTTCTCGATAAGTTAACGGATTGTGAGCAGACGGGTTTGGATCCACTAATGATATTTTCTGTTTGTGTGACAACTAGAATGTAGTTCTATGCAATTTATTGATATATTTGTAACTGCGTACGGATCGGAAACCGTTTTAAAATTAAATAATGAATATCATGAGCATGAGTATCTTTGTAATGCTTCCGGCAAATTATGAATTTGTAGAGCTTCAGTCATCTTACTTCTCTGGTATAACATACAGCAGCAAATCAAAATTTCACATGATCAATAACAAATTATATCCATGGCAACAAGGGTCGTCACGCGAGCAATGTTTTACAGAAAGAATATCATGCAAAAACGCACGAATATCATGCAAAACTAAAGATAGAAAAATATGACATGTCTATTATATTATTAAAGTCATTGTATCACCGCTAATTGAAATTAACAACGCTAAATGAATTAAACTGAAATCAATGCTAATTGAAATAAATTACTCACTCTAAATGAGTTAATGAAATTTTAACCCTAAACGAAACAAAAATGACTCACCCTAATTGAAATAACTCTTCAACGCTAAATGAATCAAACTATTCTTATGAATAAATGGAAAAAACCAAATTGTTGTAAATGAATGAAATAAACACACTATTCTGGTATTTCAATCTTACAGTTAATATAAACAATGAACGTAAGTAAATTAAAAAACTGTGAACACTGCAGCTGTTTGTCGTCAAGAAATACAGTATATTTTTTTTCGCTGTATACTGACTGGATAGGTATATTTTTTGATAGAATTCTTGCGGTCTACTTCGTGCGATTTTTTACGAAATATCAAACTGTTTTCACAAAATAATCTAAACTATAAACAAATAATTTGCGAATCTCGCATCGATTATTTTTGACAAGGAACTCTGTTGTAAAATTTACATTCATCCATGAAGTGGCACATAGAGCATTTGATTTTATTAGAACTTGATTTGAGATTTAGACTCAAACTGTACTTTAATATTTCTGTTTGTTTAAACCAAAGAAAAGCCAAAGGTATTGCAGTATACTTGTATTGGAAAATGAATTTGATTAGTTCATCCCCGCAGATTTATCGTGGATTTGGCTGAGCCACTTCCAGTTATTTTAACATGCGAAGCACTTCTTATTCGTTCTTCAATGTTCAGTTAAAGGCCAAAGCTGAGTAAAATTTAAATAAATAGCTATCGCGCGAGCGTCAGCTTGTTCGTGAATTGTTTTAAATTTTGCATTGGCCAATCCGAGCCTCGTTCTTATTAAGTTGTTCTTAATCTTATAACAAAACGAAGTGGCTGTATGAGCGGTAGCCGCTTAAGGTCTTCAAAAGACTAAGTGAGCTTCTTAAATAACGCGAGAAAAAAAAATCTTCGGGGAAAAAAGACTATAGAATCAAAAAAGATTTTGATTTTTAATAAATTCCAGGTTTTATGTGGTCGCCCTTCCTTGTATACATGTACAGACCCTCCCGCTCAAAGTCTTCAAAAGACTAAATAAGCGGTAGTTTTCAATTTTCTAAATAAAGTTAGAATAGTTTCTTGAAAACTATTGCTCATTTAGTCTTTCAGATATACCAACTCTACCACATTTTGCGGGAGACTTACGCATTTTCGCTTCATTTCCCGCTCTCCTGCATTTTACAGAAATCTCCAGCAAAAGAAAATTTAGACGATAACTAAAAGTATACAACAACAACAATACGCTGTTCGTTTGTTCCTGACTCATAAAAGATAATGCAACACAAGCTAACATGAGCAGTATTCTGATTTTTTCTCATCAGTGTATCCGGCTTTGGTTTGAGAATTGATTATCCAAACAGTTGTATATTATGTATAAATAGGCCGCATGGGAGTTTTAATGCAGTAAGGCAGTGTGAACAGTACGCATTTTCTAGCCCCAAAAAATCCCCCGCACTTTGACTAGTTCGAAGGTTGGCATCTCTGCATTAGAGTCTTTTGAAGACCTTGAGCGGGAGGGCGGCCGTGGCAGTAATCGATCTGCTATTAAAATGTGACAAGAATGGCGGGTTCATAGTCTGCACGGAGAAGGAAAGGCGATTGACCGTATAAAACGTTATTTCAAAAATCGAAATCGCTTTTAGATTCTAAATAATGCTAAAATAGCCTTTATTCAAGAAATTAACTATACCGCTCATTTAGTCTTTTAAAGACCTTGGGCGGCTACCGCTCATATAGCCACTTCGATAAAAAAAAAATTTTAAAAAAGCCTGTAGGTCAAAATACGCGTGATATTTTCGGAATTTGACTCGACTTCACTATTAATTTTCAGTTTACTTGGACGAGTGTCTTTAATCCTTTAACAGTTGACGCCGCTTCCACTTTCTGTGATTTAAGTTTATAGTATTATTTATCCCTACCGAAAGCGAGAACAAGTCGTAAGTCAAAGGCTTGCAAGCAAAGCTCTGACAGTAATTGAAATCGCGCTATAAAAGGGCCTATGTCAGGCCGTCGTTAACTTCAAATGTCACTCAACCTCCGAAGAAACATGACTCAAGACAAGTGGAATGTTCATGTGCAAAACTGTTTCATGTAACATATGAACATAATATATAAGTTGTTACATTAGAATCAAAGATTTTTGTTGATTTCTGTTTCAAGCAGAAGAAAATTATAACGAAACTAGTACAACATTGTTAAAAGAAACTCAAGCGAACTGGGAAATACGCGAACCCTCGACGATCTTCGTTTTGCCAACGAAAATTTATAATAGGTGTGAAGATTTCGTCGAAAAGGTACAAAATTTCAACGAAATTTCTTACAGAAACAAAGAACGAAATGGAACAAACTTTGCTTGCGTTTCTTTTTATATCAGTTTTCAGTATATTTATTTTCTGGCGGTTACTAATTTCTTTATTTTTATTGCTATCAGTTTTGAATTTTGAAAGGAGTGAGATGTCGGAGGACCTAACCATTTTACAGAGCGGGTACTTGTTTCAGCGCTTGAAGTTGCAAAAACGTAACGATAATTAATGTAAGCTCTTCTTTTCCAACTGACTATAACAAAAAAAAAAATCAGTGCAATTCTCTCGCAATGGCTTGCCCGTCCCAAACAGAGCTTTTGAGCAACAAACTTGACTTACAACAACAACAACAACAATTTATTTAGTCCTCGTTAGTCAGAATTTACCGTATTTTTACAGATAGTTGTTATAATAGGAGGAACACAGCTACTTAAAAATAGCATATGCTAGTCGAGTTAAGTGGCTGTGGTCAGGCGGAAGTTACAGTTATTATTTGTTGAAAAGTAGTATCAGGACAATGTA